>CAEFZX010022755.1:0-47103 GCA_903066825.1 Alfaro cultratus | reverse complement strand
TATAATTAAAACTACAATAGCTGACACTAAATGCACTTATCCAAGTTTATAGTTAAACTTATACACTTCTATAAGCAATTCCACCCACAAAAATAATTTGAAAATCATCCAATCATTTAGAGAAAACCCTGGAAAGAGAAACATCTAGATTACATGCTGCTTTAGATAAACATGAGGGTAACTGGTGCTCTCCACGGCTTGCGTGCTGTGAAAGAAAGGCAGCCTTATGGGAGTGAACAGAGTTGGGCTTTCAGAAGAGAACAGACAGTTAGTCTCTCACATATTCAGACCCTCACACAGGTTGTTTGCACGTAGATCTGCACTAATGGTACAGTATAGCCTACAAACACATGTAGAAGCACACATACAAACATTCTCCCTCTAAACTGGTCCAGCCAGATGGAAACCACAAAGGGCTGGGTGGCTCCAGATAGGAGCTGGAGTTTGTTTGTGAGAGCTGGAGAATGAAGGTTAATCCACATAGAGGAAAACCTCAATAAGAAACGTCTTTGCTGGGCTCTGGGCCACCATGAACCCCAGGAGGGGCTTAACCTTCTTCGACATAGATTTTTGACTTGAGGAACTGCACAGGAGGGATTTTTATATGAAATCTTTCTCAAGGAATACCACCATTTAAGGTTTTATTAATGAGAGTGGGATAACTTTCTGGGACACCAGTCCCGGAGTGTCTTAAAAATCACTCAACTAGTCAGCACTAGAAAGCCATGGTTTATTGTTTGTATTGAATCATTACTTGTCAAACTTTTTCTCCCAGTGGTGTGTGGGTTTAAAGAAGTAACCTATTTTTAGTGGGATTAGATTCACAGACCTATGGTTGTCCTCCCTCTCTCCCAGGATATGACGCAAACATATTAACAATCTTCCATCTGTAGCTTACAATACACCTTGCTTTCCCAAAGTTTAATCTTCTCTGCCCATCATCAGCAATCACACAGCGCCTCCCCTTAAAAAGGTTTCCCGGGCCAGCGGCCAACAAACAGCAGATTACTGCAAATCAGAAATTAAAGGGGAGAAGCAGGGGCAGGCAGCAACGGTGAGGGGGAGACAAGTAGGGACCTTTCTGAGCCAAGAGATTTGCTGTTTCATTAATGCTGATGAACTTAATTCAATCCAATTCACTGCAGGGCACCATGGTGGCGATAAACAAACCCTAATGTCATCTGGAGACACCGCCGCAATAATGATGTTTTCTACACGCAATACCTTAATACCACAGAAAATTTACTCAGACTATAAGAGAGTCTTGGTGGTACTGTGGTGCTTTAGGAAGCCAGAAAACTGAAGTCCTGTTTCCACTGAGTGGTACAGATCAATGTGGTGGGCTTTTTGGCTGTTTTCATTGTAAAAGCAGTCTTTATAATTGATCCCAATAGCACTATTCCTAGGCCAACTTCAGCTATAGGTCCATAGGACAATGCTACGGTAGCTATTGGCATCACAAAACACAGTTCAGAAAAACATCACTGCTCGTGATAAGCATGAGACATACTAGTGCGTCCAGTTTGCTGTTGCATTAGTATGACGCAGAGGATGGCATTTGGGTTTAACCTCACTTGCCTACTTAGGACCCAGTTGGCGGTAGAAATGCTCTCCTAAATAAACTGGGCCATAAAACAGCGTACCGAACAGCAACTCAATGGACCACTCAATGGAAACAAAAAAAAAAAAGTTTAGAAAGTACCAAAAAATTAGGATTTTCTAAAGTCTGAGAATGCATCTTAATTAATTAGATTGTCTTTAAAAGCTTTGAATATTTCAGTAATGGAAATAAAGAACTGTATATTCAGATTAATTACAGAGTAGTCAATTTTAAAACTTTTAGTGATGTTATTTTTATAATTATGGCTCATAGCTAATGAAAACCAAAAACAAAGTGTCCTACAAAACTCCAATATTTCATCAGGTAAATAGAACAGAAATGTTATGTTAGTTACACTATAAGTATGTTAAAGCATTGAGAATCATGGAAAGGATTGCTGACTTGACAAATGTCTAACAGGTAATCATTGAGATCCTCTACAAAGAAGATAAACTATAAAAAGGTCTGAGATGAAGAAGTTGGCTGCTCATGCAGAGCTAAATCCAAGCATATCAAGAGAAAATTAAGTGGAAGAAACGTGTGGTGGGAAATGAATAAGTCTAGAGTAAATTTTTTAGAAATATGGGTGATTTAGGGAGTCCTGTCTCTTGCTAGTGTTGTGTCTGTAGTCCAAAGCCAGTGCAGAGGAATTCCAGGACATTTTAGAGCAATCCATGACTCCATCTGGTGACATGCTTTATGCTTTATTCATTTTCCAGATGGACTTGGCACCTGCTCATACTCCCAAAAGTACCTATTCCTGCTTCAATGACCAGGGTATCACTGAGTTTGACTGGCCAACAAGTTGGCCTGATCTAAACCCCAAACAGAATCTATGCATTCTTGTCAAGTGAAAAATGAGAGACAAGAACAGGAGCTGAAGGCCGCTTTACAACTTTTCAGTAGGCTGACATTTCTCTTTTAAAAATTACTTCTTTTTTTTTCAGATTTTGTGTAATTGTCTAAGATCAGAGAACCTCTGATAATCATTAAAATTATCAGAAAGAAACACTTCTAATTCCTCATTTTGTAAGTAAGTAAATTCACTTTCTAAATTTAATGAGTAAAAATCACCTATTTACTTTAATAAACTTGCATTTATTCACCAGCGGATAAAAGGCTTTTTATTTAGTTATGGGTGACAATTATTTACAAGCTAGAAGTGTGATGAAAGCAGAAATTGAACAACAGGACTTCCTCTCAGCATGTGTCCAACAGAGGCACATTTACAGAAGTAGCAGCATAGTAGGCCAGGGAAAGAAGAACAGATGCAACTGTGATCAGTATAAACAGCTACCTGTTGTCATTAAGCTGCGTGTACCGAGGCGTAGGATCGGGGTCGGCATCATTCACATCATAACTAGCTTCCGGGTCCTTTAAAAGACAGAAGAGCAGCTTGCGTCATCAACTGTTGGTTAATTTCTTTTTAACTAATATACCAAAAATCTGTAAAAATTTTGTGTGTGCATTTTTTTCATGTACTCACATAGTTCTGCGACAGGTCAGGATGGTTCTTCTCTATCCCATCATCCAGGATGGACACCACCACTCCTTTACCTGTGTAGCCCAACTGCCACGCAGCTTTGGCATTCAAGTCCTGGTGGTTGCGGTTGTACTGAAAGCAAAGATGGCAGATATATGAGAATAAAACTCATTATGGAATAGAGAAGAAAACACAAGACAATTTAATTATTTTAAGAATTAGTTCTTTTTTGGGGGAAATGAAAACAACTTATTTTACCGTTTGAATTTTTCCACTTAAAGTGAAGCAGTGATGTATGAGGAGAATCAAGGGTGTATATTTAAGGATATCAGTATCACATTTGCTCTGACCACACTTCCTATAGCTAGCAAGCAAAGTAAAGTAACAGTGAGGTGAGTAAGGGCACACCGAATGCAATTTGCATGCTTTTGACGTTTAACTTGACCTTTCATCAAAAGTCACATTGGGCTTTCAAACGGTTCAAAGCTCCTCCTCTCGGAGTTAACCATTAAAAAGTAATGTGTCTGACGTGTCATCCAGAGCACTTCTCCCCTGGATTTCAGTACAGTACCATGTGAGCCTGGGTCGATCAGACAGAATTAAATTACTCCACAACCTTGTAAGATCCTTGACATCCCAAGCATCAAGAAGAAAAATCAATTAAAACTGAAAGTTCTAATTTTGCAGACTTACTTTGAAAAAAAAAGACCTTTTTGTGGCTGACATTTTTAATTCTGAATGGTGTCCATCAAGCAGGAGCATCTCCTTCTCATTTTCAGCAAACTGACAAAATCTTTGTTTTAAGCTGTATCGGTAGTTTATCAGCAGGACATTTTTTCTGTCATTCAAACAAATTCAAACAGAATTAAACATGTTCAATCTAATATCAGATCCACAGCGTTAGCATATGTCCATCAATAAAACACTTCTAAAAGGACCCTCCTCTACTAAAAGTCCTCTAGCCTGTCAGCTTTGATTGACAGCCATATTGGTAGGTTTTCTAGATGTGTTGTAATCTTAATTTAGGATTGGGTTTTGACAAGATGTTCCATCCATGAGACATGGGAAAATCACTTATAACCTTACTCTGCTTTAAACTTTCTCTTTTGTATTAAAGTATGTCAGGGAAATGAGGACTGAATACATGTACACATCTTTGTTTTTTTCCAGATTTTTACTTGTAAAAGATTTTCAAAGTTTTGAATTAGTAGACAATTATTCTCTATCTATCACAAAACATCCCAATAAAATACACCAGTTTGTGATTTTCTCCAAGACTCTGTAAGACAAACCTTACTTTGAACTGTGTGCAGTTTTCCTACAGATTTAAGGCTGAGGGTTTTATAGCTCATTAATAAAAGAAAAAAACTTCAAAATGAATAAAAATTATATATTATTAGATGTATTAGAAGTAACTAAAGTTGCAATTATATTTCAGATAAAGTAGCTTTCTTTTTTGCCATACAGGATATGACATAAGTTAGGGGTAAAGTACTATGATCTTACCAGGATGAGTAACAAATACCAATTCTACAGGCATTTGTGGTCTTTTACTTCTTTTCTTGTCAAAACTACTAACTACAGGCTCTGTTCCTGCAGTTTGTGATTGAAGTCTGTTTTGCATCACCATGAATCTTCTTCTGCCTGCAGCAACCTCACAGTAATTGAAGAGCGGCGCTGAGCTGAAAGTCTCAGGAGTTGTTACCACTGCTTTTAACGGCCTAATGTATCAGTGGCATTCCTCAAGTCAAATGTGAAAATCAATCCAATAAAAACAAGACCACTTCAAGATAAACTGCACCCGTCTCGCTCTGCCTTCTCTGTTTGTTGCTGTTCTTTTTATGAACTACTGTACTGCAAAGCCAGACTTTCTGTGTGGACACCACTGCAGCTCAGGCAGCTTCTGCTAAGTTGTTACGCACTGTTAATACTCACCAAGTACCACTGGTCTTTGAACTTGGGATCAACAAATTCTGTGACGGTATCCCTCTTTTTCCTCTGTTTGGACACCTGTTGCTCTGACCAAGTCACCTAAACAGAGAGGGCAAAAACAAAAAAATTAGAGACAAAAAAATATAGACATTTCGTAACCTTCAGTGAAGGAAAACAAAATGCACAAGCAACATCACTCACGACATTTAAAAGAGGGGAAAAAAGAAAAGGTATAATTATGCGCTGCCCAGGAGTGTCAGCATGCCAAATGAAATAACTGAGATCCAACTCTCACCGGGACGGCAGCTGAAAGAGTGAGATTAGAGGCACCGGGGCATGCTGGACTCCTCTCTAATGAGGCTCGCTGATGAATTCCAGAGCAGGCCAAGACTAATTAAAATTTCTGGTTTGTGTAAAGTGAAATGCAATGCATCAGAGGTTATTGTGAATATGCGTACACCTGAAGATGAATGCACATTAGGGTGGGACACGTAACAGTACATAAGTGTGCAGTGGGCTGTCATAAGGGGGGAACACTTGTAGGAAATGTTGGCAGAGTCAGAGGGCTTACAGAGAAAATGTTTCTGAATATTATTCCATACACTGGATTGTGTTTTCAGTACAGGTAGACACTTAGGTTGGCATGTCGCATAAAAAAATAAAAATAAAAAAAACATTTCAAAGAAGAAAGACAGAACAGTCTGCAGCAAGGACGGAGTACCTGATGTGAAGGACAACTAAATTACACCTGATCTCCCTTTTTACTCAAATCTCTGGTGATGCAGACAGAGAGAGAGGGACAAAGAGGGAAAACGTAATGAAGGTTATATTAACTGCTGAAGCAATGTCATAATGGAAGAAGAACGCTCTTCAAAACGTTAAAGAGGTCTGGGTTTGGGTTCAATCAGTTAAGAGGATGTAAAGTTTTTATGCTATTCTAACAGTGAAGATCAGGTCAGCTTTGAGCTGCATCACTATGGCAGTTCACACACTCTGAATCAGCTCTGGTTGGTGATGGGAAGGATGAAATACAAAAAATAAAATAAAATCCTTAATAAAAAGGTTTTTTATTATCAATTAACAGAATCAAAATTATAGACTCTAATGACCTTAAGGCTTTAAATGCATCAAGCAGCAGCATGTACTTTGATTAACTTTGAGTTCCATAACAACTTTTCAGAATATTTAAGGTCATAAGCTTTGATAAATGAGTTATGATATTCTTTACATTTTCTGTAGGATTACAAAAGGTGCAGAACATTTTCCTACTTCACATTCTATAGTCCTCAAAGGCAAAATTGGAACAAAACAATTAAATAAAGTATAAAATAAATACATTTCTAAGTTGGTTCTGTGCACCTCTAGCTGCAAGTGTGGGAAAGTGAGAGGAAGCAGCTACTGTGTTGGACCCTCATACCTCATAAACCAAACACGTAAATCCAAAAGACACTTTGAAGTACTGTACATGTTTAAAATATTGTAAGCCTATGCCAGAGCATTCAGGACATGCTGCTAAAACTTTGTAGCTATTTTGGTTCGAGACTTTAAACTTATTAACAAAAAAATTTATCTACCAAAGAAAAGTTTTAAACCCTGCAGTTCCGAATTTTGAAGACAATATTCTGCAAAATTAAATTCTCCAAAAAGGAACCTAGACAGACTATCTAAACAAGCATTTATTCAATACTGCTTTCATTTTTTTTTTACTACATAAAGCAAGCCACGGCAAACACTGCTTTTAGTACAATCAGATCAGAACCTATAAAATCTGACATCACTGAATCAGTTAAGTGGAAGAGTTGCTAAAACCTA
Organism: Alfaro cultratus; assembly: GCA_903066825.1. Classification (NCBI taxonomy): domain Eukaryota; kingdom Metazoa; phylum Chordata; class Actinopteri; order Cyprinodontiformes; family Poeciliidae; genus Alfaro; species Alfaro cultratus. The sequence continues at coordinate 40,276 of CAEFZX010022755.1, read as the reverse complement.
ATTCTAATTTATGAATTACTGAAGGTCTGAGACACTCTCCAGGTTTCACAATATGTGCATCAAATTTTGAACAATTTAAGTGGTCAGACAGAGACAGAGATGAAATGGCAGCTAATGGAGCGCTTTGCTTCTTTCTTCAGCTTAATTATGGTTTTCCATTTCAATAAGACGACAAATTTTTTAAAACAATCTCTATGGACGGAAGAAAGCAGTCATTTTCTGCATTGACTAAACTTCATTTGATTTCAACTTAGATGAAAACTATTTCTTTTCTTCTGCGTCATCAGGATGAGGGTGTGATTTCCCCCCTTTCGTTTCCTAGCACCTTTTCTATCAAATCTGACACTCTGGTTTCACACATACGCAGGGAAAGGCTGTTGTGTGTAGGACATTTTCAAGATGACCTATATGCAACGATTCATATGTGTGGTGTGTAAAGTATGGCGCAACGAACATCTCACTGCCCTTGTTATCTGAATATTTTGCAACCTTTTATATTTATTCCATCGCTTCATCAGAATTTTAAGCGCATGGGATGTTGCAACCTTGAATCCTTGTATGCTGTGAAACAATGCAGAAAACCACAATGAGCAAATCACGCTGTAACCCCATTTACACCTCCCTCGAATGTGGAATGTTTGCTCCTAACACCTAACCAGGAAATGGTAAAGATGCTTTACCAAGACAAACAGGAAACATTAGTTTAACAAGCAACACCTCTACAGCTGGGAAAAAATTTACAGTAAATGCTCAGCAATATACCTTACTCATATCAAAACGCCTAAGATCCCCCTATTTTGAGTCTTTGGCCAATTATGTCTTAGTTTATGTAATGCAACTGAAGAATTATGGGACTTTATGGTACATGTTACCGGCTTTGGCAGGATCAGCAAGAAAGCACACTAGCAAGAAGACTTGTGTATCTTCATGTTATACACTAGACGACTCCTCTCTTACAGCCAACCTGAAGTAAAGATGTTTGACTTTTCAAAGGAAACGCATCCATGATGATACAAAGTCATTTAAAGATGTGACAAGACACAAAACCTTTAAAACGGTTTGAAAAATACTTATTTGTGAAGAGAATATTTGAAAATTAAAATCAGAGTGTATACCAATCTACCAATCTAATGGAAAGCTGACGTTCAAAGAGTTTGCCTTATCTCATGTTTAGGAGAGAGAGTATTTCTCCTCCAACAAATAAAATCCCCACACACTCATGTTGTCCACCCTCTGCTTTGTCCTTCCAAATTCAACAAGCAGAGCACGGATCCCTTGTGACAAACTGAAACCATCAAATAAAGCAGCAGTATTATGAAGGAATATCCTAGCAGTTTATGTTACTGTGATGCTTGTTTAGGTATTCCAAAAATTGCCATTACTGCAGAAGTAATAAAAGCAGTAACAAAAAAAATCCCGTAAACAAGTGTTGGATAATTAGTTAAAATCGGTGCTTCTGTGTGCCTTATGTCTTTTTATTGACTCTCTAGAAAAAAAGGACATTCACTGCAGCAAAGTACTGTACGAAACAACAAATAAAAACAGAATAAAAAAAAAAAACAGAACAATGAATGGGCATAATAGATAAAGCTCTAAACTCCTAACTCACTTGCAGTTTTGGTTTATAAAGTCTGGCAGATGCCTAGGTGCTTTCGTGAGCAATTAAACACACTTCAAATAGAATTCAGTGGAACATTTAGGCTTCATCTCAACTAGTTTAAAAGCCGCAGAGAGTCTCTCCAGGGTTTAAAAAAGCCTCCTTTTTTATTTTAACCCTTTTTTGGTGGCTGGGGGTGGTGGTTCAGTAATATGGGAGCACAATTAGCAATAATCTCACAGTTCATAGGCTTTGATCACTCTGTTAATTACAGAAAAGTTCAAATATTGATGATTATGTGAGGGAAGAAGCCAAGGGAAAGTGTGCGAGTAAAGCAGAATCGGCAAAGTTCTCCTGATTAAACCAGATTGAAAATAAATTAAAACCCAACTCTTATTTTAACAGACAGGAGGAGCTGAATGTGTAACAGTCCATTTTGTCTGAGGAGCTGTGGGACAAAAGGAATTCAACAACAGGAAATGGAGCTGCGAAGTTAAAGGAAATCCCAGAGAGGGAGGTGGACTGCTTCTACCGTGTAAAACAAGCTCAGCAGACGCTCGTCTATTCCAGCTCAGCACCTGTGCAGCGCAAATTAAACCTGTCAGTCAGAGGGCTGCATTTCTACAGACTGATGCCGAGATTTATGAGAGGAATTATGACTGATTTCAGTACTCAGCTTAAATATAAAGTCTTTACAGTTAAAAATATGAGTTACTATAGCAATGCTCCCCAGCTACACTGCTGGTGATCATTATTACCAATGGAAATCATGCTGATGTTCAAACTCAATGCTCTGGTTGTGCTACATAGGGCTAAAGAAATTCCTTAAATTTATTCCAAATTTTGCACAATTACCTCTAGGTAACCTATGGATCAGAGGCCATCACTTTCCATAAATATTCATACACCAACTGAGAGAATGTGGAATGCAGCTATGGCTGTGCTGAGCACCTTAAAAGATGAATGCTCTCGGTTTTTGATTTTTCATAAGTTTTAGTGACCTGCAGAAATCGGAAACTGAAGAGTAGAAAATTTATTCAGGATGAAGAAAAATTGCCTGAAATCGGTCCACACTATTGTCTTGCATCATTCACAAAATGCCCTGAGAGCACAACAAAAATGGAAAGAATAAATAAAAAATACAGCAAGAACTACCTAAGACAAGCTGAACCGCATCATCACTGGCATACCAGTTCTTCCATTAGGGTACATTCATGTGTTTTAATCATTCTTTGTGGCAGAAATAATTAGTGAATTAATGCATCAAAAGAAACTCTCTGGAGGTAGAGCAGGTTGCTCACTAATTGGGGGCTTTAATACTGGCTCCTCTTTTTGGTGAACACCTCAGGCAAGACCCTGAGTCCAAAATCATCTTGATGGTTAGGCAAGCATTTCGCTTAACATCCTGCCGCCACCAGTGCATCGGCCTTGATGTGGGGAATGTGTGTGGTATTTGCAAGGCACAGTGGAAATGTTTCAGAAAAAAATAGCCTGAAACTATTTTGATCCATTGTGTCTTTTTTTGCCCTAAAATTTAGACATCTGTTTCTACGTGAGTTTCCACACTTTATTTATGACAATGCTTCTTAAGTATAGCAAAAAAATGTAATATTGATCTGGACCTTTTGTTGGCAGTTATGATGGAGGATCTTTCAACACGGGCTCTACTTTCAATGCATCTACTTTCCAAAAGCACATAGCTGTAAATCACATATGGTGAAGACAGCAAAGATTTCTAAGGTAGCACTGACACCTTATTACATCTGCAATGCAGTAAGAAAATCCAGCTCTGCTCATGCTTTTCATTGGGTTAATTATTTTTAATCAGTACCATGATTGAATACTACTTTCTTTTACAACTCTAAATAGTGCAGTGTTGAGTTTTCTACTTCGATTTACCAAACATGATGATGCAAAAAATGTATTTTAATTATTCCCATCTCTAGATGATTACTGTACAATCAATATGTTAATGAGTTATGTGCATATTATTACTTTAGATTAGGTGCTAGAGCTAAAAGACATTCATTTATTGTGAGAGGAAGTCTGAAATTTGTTGTACAAACAGGCAGAATTATAAATTAAAGACTATAAGATGACTCCACACTGCTCCACACCTAATGTTCCATATTTCCTTTTAGGATTGACTGATTTAAAAAAGTATTTCTCAGTTTAACATCATTAAACTGTGGAACCCTGTATCTTCAACCTACAGGCAATAGAGCTAACTCGGTTGAATCAGTGGAATAAAACAATGTTTTATATCTAGCCTCCATCTGACTTGCAGTACAGGAATGATACATCCTTAATTGCTCTGACAAGTGCTAACTGGAAGGCTCACTGCAGGCATCACAGTCCTAAAGGTGGGAAACAGCAACTAAAAATGCCTTTTAGCTGGAAAATAATAACTTCTCACTTTTCATAAAGATGCAGCTGTCCCCACACCTCAAAAACTGTCCCCAAAGGCAAACCTTAGCCACATCCGAAGCCGAACACCCTGTTACCCCGAGAAATAAACCTCTTACCTTAGGATCTCTTTCCAGACGGACTTGTGCCCCTCTGTGATCAGACAGCGATCTCTTTACCACCCTGCGATGTCGGAAGTGATAGTAATCACCAAATACCTGGAAAGACAAAGAGATATGATCACCCATCACATCCTGCGGTTCAGATCTGTCTGCCTATAATCTGATAACACCTGCGTATATCCTCATGGCATATCCTCTGCCACTAAATGACAAATATTTCTATAAACTTTACAGAGTGGCAATAAACAGAGTAGCAGACTGGAAAAAAATACCCTTCTACTCTAAGATGAAACCAGTACAACATAAATATTTACAGTCATCTGGCCTAGCACCGGATTTTATTTTTTTTTTTCTTGAACATACATGATCTTTAACAGCATCAAAAATATTTCTTGCAGTTTGTTTTTACTCAGATTATTGCAAGCCCCATGCACATTTTTCTCCACAGACAAGTCTTCTCTGCATTTTAAGCTCCCTAGTTAGGTTTGTTATGTCTTTAAACACAGGGATCATCATAACTCTGCTGTCTAAGTAAAATATATTTATACATTTTATCTGGAAAGCTCAGCTCATTCCCCCACAATCCCTTCCTCCCCACATGGTGCCACTCCAGTGTGCACAGCAACATTCCCTTGGTCTAAAAGAAGAACAGCTCAACCCTCATCAGCCTCCCTGCTCCCATTTAATCACAGTAAACAGGCTGATTCCAGCAGGGGTGACACAAAAAAGGCCCTGCACACAAACCCGGCAGACAATAGGGAAGCAATAACCAAGAGGAAGTACATGGTTAACTGTGATATTCAGCTCTGAAAAGGACCACCAAAAGCCACAAGCCTGTATGTGTGTGTGTGTGAAAGAGAGAGAGAGAGAGAGAGAGAGAGAGAGAATGTGTTCCTTTGTGCGTAAAACTATTAAAGAATGACACCAAAGTTAAATGCTGGACTTATAGAAAGAAAGGAAAAGAATGCAAACACTTACAACCATTAGCTGAACTGACTGTCCCCTTTTTCTGAAGAAGAAAAGAATAAACCAGGCTGAGGGTCAGCTGTTTAGATAAGGTCCTGCTTGACTGGACTTTAATGAAAAGTTCCTTACAAAAGACGGTTCAACGATAAACCCACAAACATGAACCTTCCTTTATGACTCCCTTGGTATTTCACTGAAAGAGTCATGCACCATTCAGTGACAATGTGCCCTTATTGTCAAGAAGTCAAGCCAGCATTGTGGAAAACTAAGGGAAAGTTGGACCATTAACTTTAATAGCATGCTGCTCAGGAACTCACGTCGGTGACTAGGTCATATTTTCAATGCACAATATACATGTGTTTTTTTATGCCTCATCATCAGCTGAAATGTGCCAACTCAGAATTTGGGGCTAGGGTGCTTTGTTATGTCAATGATCCATATCAGGAGGTGGTCATAATGACAAATGAGACCGCAAAACGGGTGTGAAGCAGTTATTCAATAACTGCTTCACAGTTATTGCTTCACAGCTGCAGCAGTACAAGGATATGCATGGTGCTCATAAAGAGACAAAGGCACACACCAATGTTACTTGCATTTAAAGCACTGAGTGCATTTGAACAGCTTGAATACAGATTGCAACACAGCTCAGACAACAACCTTTTGGTTCTGCAATCCCAGCTGCATGCTGTAAAAACACACTGTCCTGGGATCTCATGGGATTACAGGAAAGACAAATTAAGCTGGAACAGGGTTGGTACTAGTTAGGTGTTAATCGCAAAACTGTGGCCATGTCAAGAAGTAACAGCCTGCACAGAAATAAGAATACCTTGTACTACCCCCACACTGTTTTTATTTTGGTTATTTCATGACACACTTTGGATTTTTCCAAAGTTGTAGTGCTTAACCAGGGCTGGTGCTAGTGCCAGATCTTCACAATAATGACCTACTGATCAGAGATCAGTACCAGCAGTGTTGTAAAATAAAAAAAATAAAAATTCAACCACAATATTTACAGCAGGATTTTTTTAACCCTACCAGGCAATTTTAAAAGACTGGTGAGGCTGAAGAACTGCAGTACAAACAAGGAAAAAAGCACCACTAACTCCTCCTTTATTCTGCGTATCGACTGGAAGATAAAAGTCCAGTCAATATATGTCAAATACAGTTATATCCCTGTATTTGAGATATAACTTTTTTTATTTAAAAAAAATGATAAAGATCTGCATTTGTACATTTTTTTCATGATCATTTAAAACTCCACCAAAGGGGGTTCCCTCCTCTGATCTAGCTAAAATCTGGTTGTAAGTAGCTCATAAATGCTAAAGCTTGCAGTGATGGAAACATAAATGACTGTTTAGCACAAGAAGTGGTTTGTTGGAGGAAACCCCCAGTTGGGGGTGTCAAGAGTGTCTTCAGAACTTTGTATCTTGAATCATTAAAAGCTTACTGTACCAAATTAAATGTATAGATTCAATTGTTAATTTACTGATACATATCTTTCTGTCTGTCCTCTTATTGGCAAAAAAAAATTTCTTTTCTTAATTGTGATGAACTGGTAACTGTGAACAACTTTTCACACTTTTCACAATCTTGTTAAGTCAGGAACATTTTTTTTTTGCTGTCTCAGTGTGAACTATGGGAGGACCAAAACTGCAACAGTGGAAAAAGCATTGCGCACAAGCGATAAATTACAAGATATTGAAAAGATAACGGTATACGGGTGGGAGATCTAAGATATAGACACCTGTATGTATATCTGCACATGTCTATGCATGGACTCGGCTTAATTTCAGGTAGACTGCTCAACTGTTGCAAGTGTATGGACAGACACGCACTCTCACCTCATTCAACAATGTGAACCAGAACCTAGTCCTTCTAAATGCAAACCCTGCAGCTTGAACATTGTCTGACAATCAGCAACAACACTTTAGGGGCTCATGTTTTCAGCAATTCTAACTCAAGACCACGCAGTTTCTTAGGGGGTTTAACTGCTTTCCACTGAGGCGGGGGAAAAAAAAAAGCCAATTTACAACTAACACATTTAGATGGAAAACCGATGTGGAAACAGATCAAGCTCTGTGACCATTACTGATGTGATAAGCTTGGAGCTGTTACAGCACAACAGGGCACTCAACATGTGGTCAGTTACCAGAGCGAAGCAATAATCCATCAACATTAAAATGCAAAGCAACGCACAGCAGAAAATTACTGCTTGCTGGTTTGTTTGCATGTTTGGTTCCTCCCCTACTGCCAAATTTACCTTGTGGGAAAGCAATTATCAAAAAGGTCCGATGTCTTATCCCCACTGACTGTTGTTGACACAATTATGTCTTACAAAGAGACAAACAATGTCAGAAGACAAGCTGTTAAAGGAGCTTGGGGCTGTATTAAATTAACAGAAAACCGCAGCCCATATGGAATCGTGAACATCAAAGACAGCCAAAGGATTTCACTGGAGAGCGACGTCATTACAGTTCATTTCCAGACACTTTTGACAAGGCATTCTCCTTTTGATTTTGATACCATCTGATTTACAGGCCTCACACAGAGTGGAGCATTAACATATTTTGTTTGCACATCAGTGAGCTGAGATAAAGTGTTTCGGCCTTCTAAAATAGTTCGGCAACTTGTTTGCGTAACGAGGCTGAAGTCCAATTAGGAACTGTTCACTGTGGTAAACGGGTAGGAGAGGGGCACCAGTTCCCCACAGTGGCAGCCGGACATAAAAAGCTCTTTCTTTGAAAACACAGCACCCTGACCTGAACCCATACATCTGAAAATACTTTTACTCATTATTTATACCTTCCTTAACCATTTTTACTGCTTAAATCATATATAGAGCTCTCAATCTGTCGCCCTCTACTCAATTACCCTTAGTTTTACTTGGCATTAAGGTTATGTATATGTTTAAGAAGGTTCAAAGCTAAATCAACACTTTAAGCCTCTCACTTGCCTTTTTAGCCTTGACTGAAGCAAACACAGCAGTAGAGCTGCACTCAAAGACATGAATCATTGACTTGACATAATTTTTTTTATGTCGACAGGTTCCACATAAATGTATTATGTTAGTTGAAAGAAAACAGATATAGCAATCTAACATTATGACTTTATATTTACTAAGATAAAAATTTATGAATTAACCCATCTACATCAAATCACTTCAGATTGACAAAATAGAAGTTAGTTGAACTAACAACTTTTGTGTTAGTCTGACAAAGCAAACACTCTTTCAGTGAACTTATGTTTTATTTGTTCACTAAACATAAAAAAAAATTATGTTACTTTAACAACTAAAGTTAGCTTTCCATCAACCAATATGTTTTTTAAGTTAACTAATTACTTTCTAGTTAAGTTAACTAAATTCAAGTTTGTTGACAGGTTCCACACAAATGAATAAACATGTTTATACGAGTCACTGTAGTGTTGGTCAGAAGGATGGAACCGATAAAATAGGAAGGAACAAACTATTGGCCAATTCAACCCCTCTTATTTACAGGCGTGGCATCTATTCTCAACAAGTTACTCAACCATTCCTCCTCTGTGTTTGAACAGCAAACAGATTATCATTCTTGGCACCATCCGCTTTCACTTCAGTTGCTTGCAGGACATTAAATTTGTTCATTTTAATAGTGTTGACAAAAACAAATGGAAAGAACAGGACAGTGATATATGGAGGTTTATAGTCAGAAGGAGAGGTATGAAAAAATACTCAGTTTAATATCCACAGGGGTTTTAAAGGAAAACATGGACTATGCTCTGTTTTAGTCACTGACTGAGGGTAAAAATGCAGATCATTAAATATCTGCATTCTCTCCAGAGACGTTGGCCTGGGATGTGAGTGAATTTGTAAAAAATGCCCAGCAGCACCTTTTGTCTCTATTCTAGCAAACACAAAAGTATCAAAACCGCACCCGAAATCTCTTGAAATACTTTAAGTGCTTTTCATTTGGTGTGTTTGGATGTGGCAACTCTTCAGTATGGCTCTAGAGCTGCACTGCTGAGGAAAGAAAGACATTTCCAGCTGTCAGTGAAGATCACTCACCGGACATTTGGCTCCCCCCGTTCTCAACTGAAGGATGTCTATTTTGGGCATCATCCAAAAAACAAAAATACCCAAAAGTCCTCAGTGTCATTAAGACTTGTTAAAAAATTATTTATTTTCCCTTGTGAGCAAAGATAAGGAAATTAACTCATTTCTTGTTAAAAGTTTTTATATAAAGGGCAAATATTATATAGAAGAGCCATAAAAACTATAAAGACCCTCTCAATAGGAATATGTTGAATGGAAGAACAAAAGAGGAAGGCATTTGGAGACAAAGATCATTTCTGCAGGAAACATGAGTGAGCTCCATAGAAGTAATCAGACATTCACTGAATTTTCCTGAGCCAACAAAACATTCTCTAAGTTTAAAGGAAAGTTTTGTGTCAGGATTGTTAGACTAACTAAGTCTTCAATTTAAGTGAAGACATATCTTAAACAGGAGGGAAGACAGCCCAACAAAGCTAGGACAGATACCTGAAGTATCCAGCAGCCAAATTAATAAGGTAACCATGGAGTCATTTGTGAGAATAAAGTTTAAAATATTTTCCTTTACAGTGGTTCTTGCTTTCTGTTCTGTCATTTCAGTACAAATGTCAGCTTGAGTTAACTGCTAAGCCAAAGTTGTGCCTCACTTTCATTAGTGTCTGAGCACAGTGTCTGAGTATTGTAAGTTGAACTTACAATACAACTTGTATTGTAAGTTCTTTTACAATACAAGTAAAAGAACTTACTTGTATTGTAAGTTCTTTTCCCTTCCACATTTTAGACTGAAGAGAGTTTTTAGGCACAAACAAGCCCCTTGGGAGGAAAGAGTCTGAACATAGACTGAAAATAAAAAATGTTACCAAAGGTTTAGTACTGCAGTGTATTAGAACCCTGATAGAGTAGGGAACTTCACCAATTTTTGGTTTCATTGTACCAACTTAAACACAGTAAAAGTGCTAAAATAAACTGACTTATACATCAGTTTTAAGAAGACTTAAACTAGTCAATAGAACCTTAACCTGTATGACGATTGGTTAGTTTTTACATTTTATTTTATGTATATATTCCACTTTTGATTTATGCATTTCATAATTATTTAACATTGTATTTTCAAGTACAGTGGCTCACTTCAAAACTCAATTTTAGTGTAATAAAAACAAGTTAGAAAAAGATGGCCTTTAGCAAAAATTTTAAATATGCTGTAATACATTACTAGAAATATGTCCTTGCTTTTTCTAATTCAGCCTCTTGGAAAGGAGTAATATTAAAAACATAAGTTTGTACCACTGTGTAATAAATACAGATCTTCAGCAGCATACCATTTTCTTGCTTTCTCACCACATCTCAGCATTGGTAAATAATGGCCACTGTAGCCTTGTCTCTATGGTTAAGATAAGCATAAAAAATAAAAATAAAAATCAGTCAAGGTACAACAGTTATAGGGATACTAAATGGACTGGTCAATGAAAGCTTTCAAGTCTAAGTCTTTAATGTTTACGCTGCTGGAAAGGCAGTAGTTAAAAAGGCAAAACAAATATGTTAGGTTTCATGTACAAGACCAGAGCCCAGAAAACACTAAGACTTTGATCATTTTTAATAGAAAAGCCAATGTATCCAAGAAATACACACACAATGGGTTAGGTTCAAATTTGCTGTTAAATACTGTAAAGCCAAGAAAGGGAGCCGTTGTTGCCTTTAGGGATTCCACCCCATTGCTAGTTTCAGTCATGGGTCTATCACATGTCTTCTCACAGTAGAATAGTTGTCAGAAGAATAGCATGCATTAACAAGGTAGAAGGAAAGAAGAAGATGAACTCTGTGGCCTATGGCCGAGTGTAATAATTCCCACACCAGTCCTAAGAGACTGAATGTGTCAAATGAAAACCTTCTGCAGACAGAGTCAGTTGTAATCTCACAAAGTCAGTTCATCCCGAGTAGACACAACCAGCAGTTCCCGTAGTATAGAGGGCTTATTTTAAAGAACGCACTGAACCAAGTCTGTACTACAACTCCCTCAGTGTTCTGATTGCAGATGTGCTACAAAAGGCAAAGAAAGTGCTTTGAAATGGATATTGGCAAGATGAAAGTAAAGCATCTAAAATGATTACATTATTTAGTAATTTTGTCTTACAACTATTTTCAGTTCTGATATTTGTGTTGTCAGTTTTAGTTTTGCTGTGTTGCTTAATTACAATTAGCCATTGTTGTGTTGTGTTGGAGAGGATGTTTGTAATGCCACTTTTTTATTACATATACAAATGTAAAAGTGTCAAAGGTGAGATTTAAAAAAAATTCAGTCATTTTGGTAGTTATGGGGAAAAAAAGTAGCAATAACAGCTTTAGCAACCTTTCTGAATAGTTAAATGGTTTTGGTTTAAGAAATAATGACAGTACTGTGGATGAACCAATCTTCAGAGGGGGGAAATGATAAAGCATGAGCCTTTTTGCTCATTTATGCAAAATAAGTGACATCAGAAAAGATAATGTGGAAATTGGGAAGAAACACCAAGACATTAGCCAGGATGTTAAAGCTTAAGAACAAGTGGATCCTCTACATGAACAATAAGTTCAAAGTATCAAAAATATCAAATTAAATACAAAATTCCTAACGAATGGAAAAGATTAGTCTGATTTATTGTCATACAGTGAGAATAAAATGGTTATGTGAATATGATTTCAATTATAAATACATTCAAGCATTTGAATACACTAGGCTTTGCGATGACATTTTACTCTTCATTCATGCAGTTTTTAACTTAAAAATATCTACATCATCAACTGTCAACCTAAGCATTAGGACTTTGTAATTTCACCACAAATATTATAATGGTCCAAATCATAGTAATCTAAGTTTAAATTGAATTCAGTGCCACAGGAGGAACTGTTTTCACTCGTGTATAATGCTTTCTGAAGTTTCAGTAATTTCTGCCAAGTTGCACAGCAACCTTGTCATGAGCAATTTTACTCACCGATCCCGGTAAAAACAGCTTTCAACTCTATACTGCTTATACTGTCAAATAAATCAGGCAGAAACAGGACTCAACTCAAAGTCCAGGCAGAGACAGAAATATTGTCTAATACAATATTAATACAGGCTTTTTCACAAGCTTGTAACTATTAACTGTTAATTTTCACTCTGGTTATTTAATCACTTAGTTGACAACTCACTTATAAATTATTTACAACAATATAATGATGGACAACATGAGCAAGTTGCCTTTATATCCACAAACACTTCGAAGAACAAATAGACGTTGTTATGGTAACTCGTTGACCCCAGGATCCCACTCTTGCTGGCAACTGTTTTTAATCTTCTTTTGCAGAGCCACAGAGTTACAGGTGTGAACTTTAAATTTTTTGTTCTGGCTGTAAATGTGTGCATATGTATGATAACGCTTATTTCTACCTTGAAGGGCATGTTCTTATCTTTGTCATTTTGAAGAGTGGCAGAGAAAAAAAATGTAGGCCTCTGTGTCACATCAAGTTTATCCCCCAGAAGAGAAGATTAAAATTAATCAAACTGATTTCCCCTTTATTTATATTCTTTCATGCTTAAAAAATAAACAAGCCTCCAGTCACTAGGTGGCAGCAGTGCTCAAACTAAACAGGCTCCTTGTTCTACCCACCAGAGGAAGCCTACACAGGTACTGCTGTGTAGGCTAAAAATTTAATTGCAGAGCCAAAGCTTAAAGGACCTGAGTTATATAGCAGCTTAACAAAGAAAAAAAAAAGAATTCTGGAGAAGTTTCACCTTTTTGTACCTCTCTTTTTTTTATGCCACAGTGTCAAAGCTAAGAATCTTTTCTCCGGAGAAGTTTGTGATGGTGAAAAAATAATAATAAGGGCAGCAGAGGCAAATAAAGTGATGGTAGCTCGCAGTAAAAGACCAGGAAATATCACAAAGCATAAATAGCCCTTAGGTTTACTATGAATGTGAAATGTTATTCACCTTTTTAGCTATTCCTATAAGCTAAAATGTTGGCAATGTTGCAAATTCTATAAGTTAATGACTTTACCGTTTTTTAAAAAGGGATAATTTGATGAAAATAACAAGTAACAAATGTTTACAACATAAAAAAAGTTTTGAATGTCAGTCTGTTCAGTTTAAAAAATGCACATCCCAGTGAATCATTTGCACTTTTTTCTCTTGAGAAACACACAGATTGAGCAGGTCTTAATTAAATGTTACAAATTGAGTTAGCATACTGAACTTGGGCATTTTTAAGACTTAAAAGAATAAAATAAATAAAAATGTAAGTTGTTGAAGCTTCTTTTATTGATCTGTTTTGATAATCAGAAGATTGTATGCAGAATGCTGGAGCCAGAAAGTCATACAATGGTTTGTAGAGATATATAACTACATATCATCAGTTTCTCAACAGTATATCAATTAGGGAGGTTTGGAAGAAACAATTATGCTCCTTAATGGGGTCATGACTGAAAATAACTAAGAGCCATTGCCTTAGGCGAATCTCACACAGATCAGAAGAGATGTTTCAGTTTTCCTCTGATGACACAGTCATTTCAGATGGGCTACTGGCATCCCTCAAATATTGTATCTGGTGCCATATACATTTAGCCAGATTTAGTTTTATACAGCAAGATGAATGTATCAATGAAGTATCAGTTTCCTGGGAACAGGTACAAAACAAAGGAGACAATAAGAAAAAGCCTATTCATTTATTTTTCTCTCAAAATCTGTAATACTCTGCAGTTTGTAGGTTTTCTGCTGCATCTTACAGTATGAGCACTGTAAAGCACTTCATGCATCAATGGCTTTGAAGCTTAGCTTCCTGTGCTCTGCTCTCCAAAAGACTTTGCAGTTTAAAGCATTAAAAAAAAAAGAACTGGGTTCATTTTTATCCTACTCAAATCTTCATTGTTTGTTCAGCAGTAATCACAAATTTCTAAAATGCTGAATCTAAAAACTCTTCACATTTTGAGTAAATGTGTCAGACACCCGGAAGCAGGAAGCATTTCGTGCTCAGTAGACTGGAAATAAAAGATTGTTCCTTTGGAGTCCTACTAACAGCTGAATAATCTGTGTAAATATGTTCCACTCTCTCATTCAGATGCCCTGATGAGCTCATCCTCATTAGTGGATGGCATCGCCCGGTACACAGAAAGACTGAATGTGTGGAGAAAAGGGTAGGGGGGGGAAGTGAGGGTGCTGCGGAGAAGTCTGGCAAGCAGAAGCAACTCGGCGGAGATGGAGCAAATTGGAAAGGGACAGGGAGGAAGCAGGTTTTTATCAACAGGGAGACAGTTTTATCACTGTTAGAGGGATTCTATGATTGCTTTTGACACTGTGAGGTTATACTAAATCTAATCAGAGCTTTGAATCTCTGTTAAATACACAGCAAAACTGACCAGCATGCAATTCAAAATGAGAAAAAGGTGCCATTTGATAAACAGATACTGAAGAGCTATTCTGCTACAACTGTGGTTGCCATTTTCACTTTCCTACATTTTATCCCATTCAAATCTTTTGGCCCCTTATAGAATACACACTGTTTTACACAATAATAACTCGTTGTACCACCCTTAGCGCTAACAACTGCTCAAGCTGCTCAAGTGATAACTGGTAATGAGTGTTTGAAGCTCGCACTTCAAATAATTGTTTTAATTCGGCCACATTGGGAGGTTTTCGAGTATGAATAGTTTGTTTAAGGTTATTCCCTCACAGCATCTGAATTGGATTGGATTAAAGACTTCGACCACAACAATCCTCAACCTTGTTAGCAGTTGTTGGGGTCTTGCTAACTGACGAACACAGCCACATTACCACCATGTTTGATTGTCTGTTGCTTTTCTGAAATACCAGGTTAGTTACACACGTAAGTTATGGAACGTCCAAAATTCCTACTTCTGTTTGTCACCTGAATATTTTACCAAAGGTCTTGGGGACAGTTACAATGTTTTTTGGTATTTTCCTGCCATTTTCTTTTTGGTCAGTAGGACCTTTCACCGTCAAACTCCTCCGTCGGTATCAAATCAAGCAACCGGATGAAAGGTGAAAATGAAGAGGTGGGTCTCAGAAAAATAATGAATATGGGATTAGATACAGTCATTTTTCTTTACACGTTTGCCATGAACCATAATAAAAAAGAACTGACAGAGAGCCTAAGTAATTACATATTTATAACACAATTCATATAAAAGCATTTTTTTCCTAATCCAATGCTTCAGAGCTGGATAAAACCTGAGTCCAAGACAGAAACAACAGGAGACCTACAAAGAATTCACTGGCATTACAGCTGAAGTATTTTTGCTTCACAGCCTCAAAGACCCCCTGCCACAAGTGCTGGCACAAATACTGTTATTTAAAAAGGCATGAAAGCACGCCGTGTAAAATCTTGAGTTGGACAGAATGTTCACTGATGAATAAGCAGTGATATTAATACAGTGGTGAGTCATAAAATACAAGCAGAGCCACAAATTGATTTATTGCATTTGATTTTTTTTATCAGATTATATGATTTCTGTTTTTCCTTAAAAAAATAAAAATAATAGAAGTAACAGATTTCTGCATCAAAACTGGCACATGAACTATTTTGCCTGTAAAGTTAAAAAGTAGAGAAACACCTGGCAAAGTCATCATTCCATATTCAATGTCATTAATAATCTGGAGACATTATCTCTGTGCTTTTCCCCATTGCTTACTTCTACACAAAGCACACACACACATACACTCAGAGATAATGAAGAAGGTGCAAAAGGTGGCTGCCAGCGGGACAAGAGCTAATAAGATTTAACTCTGCTGTCTAATTCCACCTCCTCTTTTTAATCTCAGAGCAAAGACAGAGCACGTAGCTCCCGAACAGAAATACCAAACTGGTTCTTCTCACCTTAGTGAGGGACCGCTGGGGCCATTTTAGAAAGCTGCACTCTCTTAATTTCCCACGAACTTACCACCTAAGACTTTTCCATCATTGTCCTCTTCATCCACAGAGGACGAGTTACTTTAGTGGCTGTGCTCAGTTCACCACCGCAGGTAGCCCAGCTCTCTGTCCTCCAATTAAACCCAGTGTGATGAGGGTCTCCCAAAAGTGCAAAGAGCCGGCGAGCTGAGGGAGCCTTGCAGGTTCAATGTCAGGAGCATTTTCTCAAACAAATCCTGTCAGACATACTCCATTTTCCATTAATTTAAGAGAGGAACTGAACATGTCAGCATCATGCCTGAAGAGCACACTGATGTGACTTTTCAGTGAAAAGTCACATCAGCAGCTTTACTTTATTGGACCATGTGACATTCATAACATTTAAACACAGCAGTTACGAATAGCATTCAGTCATTTATGATGGTGAGGTTTAATTCTGCGTTGTATTCAAAAGCAACCAGACATCGCTGATTAGGATTTGCTATTGCATGAAGTGCAGACCTAAATGATTAAGGAAACCAAATGTTGGGCACATCTTTCTGTAACAGCTGGCAGTCTCAAAACGTCATTAATTTGGCGTAGAGATGTGTTCTTATGTGAGGGAGCGCTACAGGGTTGGTCGGCATCAATAATGTTATCGCAAAGATGCTAATTTAGACAAAATCCCCCTGCAGCTCCCTCCAATCTGATACAATAAAAGGCACCTAGAAATATGCTTCAAACCACACACACACACACACACACCCACACAAACATGCGCGCACACGCCCACTTTTACAGAAATCCATCCAAAATCAAATTCTCAGCTAAAAGTACTGAAACAGGCAAAGAAAATTGTCACATCAAAAACTGTAAAATGCATCACACACAGTGCATCAAGAGTGGTGTGTAGACGTACAGCAACAGCCGTTCTCCAAGTATGTTTTGCAAGCTGGGCTCTGTCTTTGAGGTATCCCATAAATCACCTGCAGAACAACTAAACGCTACCTGGAAACAGCCACAAACCATGTCTGAGAGCACTTTCGATATTTATCTGCTGAAGGAAACCAGAGGACATCCTGTAAGTAAAAAGGATAATTTCCTTGATACAACTCAAAGATATTACAGGCCAAGCTTGTTACACACAGGGTATGTTTGACACACAGTGGCCGACTGGATAAGATAAGGTACTTTTTAAACTGGTTTATATTTAAAACCAGTTTAATCACAGTTTAATCACTCCACTTGAGATAATATCTCAGACTGAGTGTGACTTTAAACTGTATTATTTATCCCTTACTGTAACAGATGAGATATCAACATAGGAATTTACAATCAGCTACAACACTCATCTGAACATAACATTGTGCAGAGCAACATTTAAAGATTTAAAGACTTTCAGTTACTCCAGAGCAAAGCAAACTAGACACATGATGTCTAAAAGAAAAACAAAGTTTCAAAAATTTTACAGAGCAAATTCCATCTAATGGTTTCATTTATTGAGATGCCAGAGCAAGTTTTATAGTAAAGACAGAATGTTTTAACCGGAAACATTTCTGGTGGGGAAAAACAATGACAGCCATTGTGTGAGAACTAAAGAAAAATGACCTATCACTCTTATTAAGGAAGGAAGGAAGAAGGAAACAAAACAAGGAAGTATGTGAAAAAGGAAGGACAAAACATTCAGACAAATGAATACTTAGTGAAGTCTGGAAACTGAAATCCGACTCCATACATTAACACTTCTCCAGACTGTGGAGGAAACCCTAATACTTACTGCTAGACGGTTTTAATAAAAGGAACTAAATCGTATCTAAAATTTTTTCAGTTTTAGATTTGTGTGTAAATATTATAATATAATATTTTGACTCAAAGTTATCATGTGAAAATTTCATCCCAGTTCAGGCATGGATCTGAATAAATCTAGGCCATGGCAGCGTAACGACTAGTGGTGAAAATTTATAGACTTATATGAAAGTGCTGCACTAATAAAATCTGATAGCTACATCAAATATAAAAGTTTAAAGCCAATTAAATGCAAAATGTGCATTTAATAGGAGGCTAATTAGGATACATATTGATCAGCATAATGGTAATCAAAAGGAAGCAGTGTCTGTGGTAATAGATTAGAAACAAAATTAATGAAAGTGGAAAAGTCAGAAAACTTGGACCATTAAGGGTTTATCTCTTTTTTTTAAAACACTAAGTTTTTGGGAAGACATATAAAAATCCTATGCACACTATGCCAAGGTAACGTGATAAGTTAAATTAAGCGGGTGACTGGCAATGAATAAAATTACCCATAATCTGTATTCCCTCAGCATATGAATAAATGGGGTCTTCCAGACAAATAATTCAGCAACAGACGGAAAAAAATACTAAATGAAGCCACCTGGCTGATTTATTCATAGTAGACAGAGGAGTGCAGAAAACAACTTGCGTCTCAGCGACATTATGAGAGTGGAAAGCAGTCAGAGTCTTGTCATGGAACATTAAAATCCTATGACATGGATGCCTTTATTTCAGCTCCTTGTCAAATAAAGCTGTGCTTGGCCTGGCATGGGAATGATATCAATCACACACTTGTTCCTGAGAAAGGGGAGCATTATAGTTATTAAGCAGCACACAGCTCCGCATAATCTGTGCAACGCTGGAATAGAAAACAGCACAGTAAAGCCCAATAGCAATACGGAGTTTAAGTAACACAACACAAGTGTGTGTAGAGAGTTGTGCATACAAGATGAATTACCTGAAGCAATTACCAGCATGCTAGTTTTACTCAGTTGACTAACTTCAACATCAGGCCACATGGCTTCACAGACTGCATGCTAAGTGTGCACCACTCAAATGAGCCACTTTAGTCATATTTTTACCTCATCAGCAACAGACTTTAGAGTGACTGGATTTCTCATCACATGCAGTAAAATGTTTATAGCTTGGGAGAGGCTCAAAACATCAGCCAAAGCAACTTTATTAACCTTTTGTTAAGGTTCAAATTTAGCAGAGCTCTACACTGGACAGCTTAAGAGAAACTGAATGGGTCCCTAATGATGCATCGTCACTCCTCCCAAATTTGGGGCCATTTTTCAGCCTTGTGTTTTTCTCTATATACAGCGAGAGAGAGAGAAAACCCACACAGGCACTCATAACACAACGTCTACCTACTGGTATTGACATTACGGCAGTAACCATTCAAACTGCAGATCCTTTACTTTTCCCAGAGGAGTGTTTGACACGGCATCAATACACCACAAACACACACACAGCAGCTGAAAGGCAAATCAAAATCAAAAGCTCGCCTCTTCTGCTGCTTGTGCAGTTGGGTCATTTTCGCATAACGCGGCTCTAAACCCTTCACTGAAAACATCTAAAACTGAAGCAGCGCAATGTAAATGTGTGTTCAAAGCGTTGTTCATTAAGGAGAGACTGGAGCATTACGAGGTGCACACACATGGTCGCTGTCAAAGCCACAGGCTGTCACAGGTGACATATACCTCTGTAAACATGTAATTATCCATCTACTGTAGTCTGTGAAGACTGCAGTGGAATCAAACAAGCTGGTAAGAACCAAGTCAGCTGGGTTTTATTTCCACCCCCAGTCCCCAAGCTTAGGCAGAGAATGTCAAGAGCTGAAGACATCACAGAGTAACTAAGATGAGCTCAATTATCTCATCGTAAGCGCAGAAATAAAAGACAGACTGCTTCCACAACAGCTGCTTATTTTATCTGCAGACAAGCCAGAAGAGAACTTCTCCATGAAAAACCATTCTTGGTCAGAAGGTTGGTAAAAAAAAAAAAAAGACCAATGTTTTAGTAAGAGTCCCCTCATGCCTCTGTGTGTGTGGGTGGGATGGTAACTGCTCACCCACACAGCTGTGTTCACATATGCTGTGCAGTAAGTCCAGAGTCTGCAGGTGTGTTGAAGCAGCGCTGGGCTGACAGCTCCATCACTCTCCTGCTACGGCACCTGTTCAGCCCGAACCACTGGCAAACCCTCATTTGTATGAGTTCATTACACTTAGTGGTGTCTCATATATTCTGGCCAGACTACATCCAACCTTAATCAACTATGAGTGGAATTTTACAAACGCATAAAAAATAATGTTGCTATTTAGTGATACTCGTATACATACCGTTATTTTTAAAAGGCACTGGCACCATGTTTTGTTTATCAAGAAATATTTATTCGAGTTACTGTTAGCTGAAGTGAAATTGGTTCTCAGATGCTTTTACATAGAGGGAGAAACTAGATTTTTTATTTGTCATTTAATTTACTGCTTGTAAGCCAGAGTCAACAGAGGGCAAATTTTGTGAAATGTGTATTTGCCATACATACAGTTTGTCTAAATTTCACATCCGTTTTTATTTCCTGTTTTGACACTAATAATGTGTGTGTGCGGGTGTGTGTGTATGACATAAACATGATTAAAAATGTAATTGGTATCACAGCATTATCACAAAACAAATCCAACTATATAACTTGTTACTACGTAACAATGTTTTTTTCTACATATATTCAGTTATTTTGTTCAATTGTCATTGATTTATTTTTTTTCCTTCTTTCTTACTCACATATTTGGTTTTACTGTGTTTCTTATTATGTTTGCATTGAATTGCAAGTATTTGCTGCACCGCAATGGAGAAAACCTTTGGGTTTCTTAAGTTGTTCATTGAACTCAAAGAAATCAGAAATGATCTAAACACAATTTAAACTTCAGAGATCCTGGGACTAATCTAAACACCCATTATATTTACCGTCGTTAATTCTAATTGTAGGTTCCTAAATAAAGAAGCCATAAGCTTGATGCTCTCCGTCTTTTCCCTTCGGTCCACTTGATGACAAAACGACTAAATAAAAAAACACAGACTGCATCCTCTTAATAAAGTTAAACGGTTTACTTCAAAAATAAAAGCAGTACAAAATGTTACTTTTCCACTAAAATAATAAAGAGTAAACAAGATAATCTAAAAAGAGAGAGAGGTCAAAAAACTGTGTGGCTCCACTCCAACTGCCCAACTAACTCTCTCCAGCCACACCCTAAAAACCTTAACTGCAATTAATTATGCAAATTTACAAGAAATATAAACATAATATTTACTAAAGGTCTGAATTAACAAAAACTGAATATAGGCTTCTACATTAATAGCATGAAGTTTTTCTAATCATAATTGTTAGGATCAAAGACTTCCATGTCACATAGCCCAAATGGATCTCCACTGAATAATACTCAAACAAAAGTTTTTGGATATGGTTTAAAAGACCCATCCCATAAGCTGACACATGTGACAAGCTTTTCAATTTAAGCCTCTTGGTTGAAAGTTTAATCGTTGATAATTCGAATGAAATTACAAATTCAAACACTAGCTGGCAGCAGAGTTTATGTGGGCCTCTAAATTTGGCCTCCCTGTATTGTTGCAACAAGTCTGGATAAACCACACAAACCCAAGTCAAACAACCAAAACATACAATTTCTAGAAAAAATATAGTGTGTTATTATGGGTAAAGTGGAATAAATATATCAAATATATCGTAAGGAATAAACTTCTAGCTTAGAGTAGGACTAAAACTGATTAAGAAAAAAACAACTTAACATTGAAAAAGGAAGATTTTGCTTTTTAGAGAACATTTTCTTTACAGACGCTTTTGGAACCAATCAGTCTTTGCCCAGTCTTTTCTGTGTGGCCCCCAAAGGTTTGAGCATACCACTTAATTAAATTTGGGTCAAATCAAGAATATTAGATTGGAACAATAAAACTGCCTAAAACTGAAGAAAGTAATCTGTGTGGAAATGAATAAGATTTCCTTCTATTTATTTAACCCTTATTGGTTTTTTTTATCTTAA
Source organism: Alfaro cultratus (assembly GCA_903066825.1). NCBI lineage: Eukaryota > Metazoa > Chordata > Actinopteri > Cyprinodontiformes > Poeciliidae > Alfaro > Alfaro cultratus. The sequence continues at coordinate 18,455 of CAEFZX010022755.1, read as the reverse complement.
TGTGCCATTTGAAACATTTAAAAGCAGATAAATCCAGTCCAACTAATGTCAAATATTGGTTTTAGGGGGGCTCATTAAAATGCCTTTATCGTTCTCATGGCTGTAACAAGAGTTCTGTGCTTTGGAGAGAGTGTTCCTGACTTTTGGTGGCATTTCAGGTCAAACGACCAAGACAGGGACATTCCGTTCTGAGTCGAACCCAGACTGAGGTTTACAGAGGACCAACTCAGCCCAGATGCAAATCACCCAAGCTGGATTCAGCTAGATTCTGGTGGTCAAACCAAGCTGCAGTGTGGAGGCTGAAACAATAGCAGGAAAGCTGACCACAACAACTTCCTGGACTCGTTAACACTGCGAGCATCGCCTCCTATTGACTGCCTTTAATCAATGTGATAAAGCAGGTGAGAGTTGAAGCTACTCTTGCTTTATTTTATCAGAATAATCAGACTGTATATTTTTAGGTATTTACTTATTACTCCCTCCAGTCAAATTTTGACTCAACTCTTAACAGCCATTACAAGGAACCAGCATAAGGTTTCCAGTCATTACTCTTTCAATGAGTAATTGGGACAATGGGGGAAAAACAAGTTACACCAGTGTCTGAGGTTACCGTAAAGTACAACAACAAGGATGAATTAAAATAGTCTGAAAGTAAACGAACAAGTCTGATTAGTGCCAAGTAGAGATAATAAAAAGGTCTGAAAAGGGGTGGGAGGCAGACAGTCTTCTGCGGACTAAACACCGAACCCACTTGTTGGAAAAATTACCCCAGAGCTCAGCTCTACACCGGACTCAGTTATTTCAAATATACCATAATTGCAGCTCTCCTAGTTTACTTTGTGCATTTGAAAAGCTTGGGGAAGGAGACGGCAGCACTGGATTCAGGGAAACCTGCAAAGTGGAGAAAATTCACCCAGACAGCATGGAGCAAGAAGCGAATTACCCTGGACCACTGCCCTCGGAGAGAGACTGAGCCGCTGGGGCTCAGCTACTGCTGCCCTCGCTACGGTATCCTGTCCAAAACATGGGAAGTGTTCCCTAAACTGAAGCTGCTTTCAGAGAAACAAATCTCAACAGATGGACCCTTCATCCTGAACAAATTCTGTGTTTACGAAGCATCTGGTTTTCTACATACTTCTGTAAATACAGCAGGAATCCGAACATTTTTTCTATCATTGGATCCTTAGTCACTTTGGAGCACATTCTAACACTAGCTAAGACAGATAAAGCTGGTTTAAATTAAGATGGTTCTTTACTCCAAATATAAGGAAGTACAGCAAAACCAGGTTCTTCAGAAAGTAACAAAAATATAAACAGCTAAAACATGAAAGGAGGAAATGAATCTGTACCTGCAATCTAACTTCCAGGAGGTTATTTGATTCTTTTTATTTTATTCTACCGTGCTTTGCATCTTAAGGGCTTAAAAAGAAAGAGATGATTTCAGGCTGAAGTCCTGACCAATTTATGAACTCTGAATAAAAACAAAATCAGTCAGTGTTTGACTTTCGAGTTTGATTTGGAAAGAAAAAGTACAACTTCCCAAATCAGAGCAGGAGAAAAAAAGCATTCCTCGTATGGATGTTCCCTCAAGTGCTTTAAAACCTGCTGTGCAGAAACGATTAAACAGAAAAACTTAAACAGCTTTAACCCGACGGTGCCTACACCATGAATTATTACCAAACATCTATGGCAGATGTAGGAAATGTGTTTGAGAAAAGCATTTTGTAATAGTTTGGCAAGTGCTATAAATTTAATTAGCTCTGTGTTTAGAAATGTCAGGCTTGAAAACTGCAGATTTTCTTGAAAGTTCAGGATAAATTATCAGCGGAACCAACTTCATAAACTTTGAGATAAGTCTGAGAGACATTAGAAAGAAAAGCTGATGGGTTGTTGGATATTCCATGAAGAAATTAAAGAATCAAGTCAACTTGTGTCAAAAAAAAGCAAAAAATATCTTCTTTAAGGAGTTTCACAGTTTAATAATAATAGTATGTTATCAAAATTAATAGTTACTGTCAGAAGCAAACCTTACTACCACAGTTGTTATTAATATTGGTCTTTTAGGGGCCTGTTGCTGGGTTTGATATGAAAGCTGAAGGATAACCTTGGTTGCTCAGAAACCTTGGGGTACTCATGTCATCTTTAATGACTATAATCCTTGTATTATCAGTCTGTAAATTAGATTTTTTTATGTTTATTTTTTGTTACTCTGCTGCATTGATAAGTAGATTTAATGCTCGAATATTCAGACATTGAATATTGAATATTTCTTAGTTGAGAGGTTATTTTTATATTGGGTTTTTTTTTCTTGAAATACACAATAATCCTGTAATTCATCCTCAGATTGTTTTGTTAGATTATAAAACAATCCGACAATGTACTTTAGAATAGGTTTAACATAGCTCATCATTGTTATGTAATACAAAAAGAAAATAATGTGCCTTTAGGTATTTTTTTCTTTAAAAAAGCTAAATAAAGGTACAACTCCTACCAGGAGCCAAGACCCATATATTTAAATTAAAGTATTATTCCTGATCCAAACACACAGCGGTCGACTCCCACAGTTAAAAAACAAACAAATGAAGCATCCAATTTAGTCAGCACGGCTTCAGTCAGCATAACCATCATAGACAATAAAGCAGATAAAGGGCACCCAGGGATTCAATTTCACAGACGTGAGATGAGGTGAGGGGTTGAGGAGGCCCGTAACTCACTGATGCAAAGCTTACATCAGCAATAAAATATTCATGAACACTTTAACACCCGCAAGAACAACCGGTGGTCGACACAGATCTGATAAATTTCACTTCCCCTGAAAATGGATGGCAGATGCAGAACGAAGCAGCTCGCTTTAGATCTCGGGCCACTTGTCTTTCGGGAGCGAGCCAACGGTAAGGAGGCTTTCGTGAGAACAGAGGAGAGCCAAAGATCCTGTTGCTTCAATAAAACAGATGAAATGACAAGCTGGAAATATAAACACGGCATTTTCTGGAGTTACCAGGAAAAATGCATTTTACCTCCAGGACTTTTACGCAAGACTTCTGCCAAGTTGGCAAAGCACCAGTATATTACTGGAAAAAAGCTCAAACAACAAACATGCAGCCTACTCACAACATAGCGCTGTGGAGAGGGAGCAGCCTCGTGACTGAGGAGTGTGGAAAACAAATTGAAAGAGCAGCTCAAACAGATCAGTTTTTCTTGTTATTTTGACAAGGTGCTGGAGGAAATAAACTTGAGTTAAATAACTGGCATCTAGTAACGGAGCGAAAACTCCAAAAGTGAACAGAGAGACAAGACGGGTAACATTGCAACTACAAATGACTTAACAAGGTGGGAAAAAAAGAGCCTTTTTTTATCAACAGTACACAGTAGGGAAATCAAATATTAACTGGTTTCATCCTCGTTTCATTTATGCAGACAGAAACCAGCAGCTCTGTGAAACTGACAATGAAAACGATATCTGATCTGAGACCTAAAACCTGCGTCTCTGTTTCACCGCAGCGCATCCAAACAGCTCAAACTGCTCTAACCCCGGCGAGACTCCTCATGTAAAAGGAAAAACTAAACGAAGCTCCACCCAGCTGGCACATTCCTCCCACAGTCCTGCCTCCATTAGGCTCGTTAAAGGCTGCTTTACATTCACCTCCTTGTTTTCATTGTTAAAAGGAGCTTATCTGCGATCTGGCTCTTTGTGCTTTCCAACTTGTTACCGCAGACGGCTGCCCCGCCTTGTGGGTCAGCTTGCATGTGTGCCACATCAACAAACATGAGGAGGCGAGGCCGGGTCGCGGGGCCCGTGCTGATGAAGGACGCAGCGGCCTGACACAGCAGAGAGCCCTGTCCTCATCGAGGGCTCCATGACACGAGACGCCAGCCGAAACCAACGACTTTTATGAATCTGTGGCAGTTCTCTCCAACTCAGCTGATGAAACAAGACAGATTAATGCTTTCTTAAGAAATTAAATTATTATTCATGAGGTTTTGTGTAACCATTGCACAAGAATGCTGGTGTTTTTAGTCACAAACATGCTCACACCTGGACCTACAGCAGGCTTATCTTGTAACAGCTGGGTAAGTACTTCGTTTAACGACGCCATGAAGTAATTTCCTTCCCTGAAGGGGTGTGTTCAACCCCCAACCTAGATTCAGAGTAAATAGGAATCATATGAATCTGCCTACTTTGAACACTTTAGTACTCTGGGGGTTTAAACTAATGAGTATTTTCATAAGCAGTCAGCGTTCTTGTTTTTCTTTTTGATTAAATCTGCTAATCGTCTCATCAACGAGCTGTCAAAAGCGTAAACTCTGAAAGTGATAAAAAAAGAGAAGAAAAAAAAAGTTCCATTACTGTCCTAACATTCTTCAAATGCTTCATCTCCCACGAGAGCGCGCATGTGTGCGTGCTCATACTTAAAAAGGTAAAGAGGTTCCTGTCCAAGTGTTTTCATGTCTGTCTTGCACATCTGGCTCTCGTTACAGTCTCTGTGACCTGCGTGTGGTTGGGCTCCGTCCCAGCCCCCATCGCTCCGCTGTGGGAGAGCAGAATAACGACTGAGCGGTGCTGGGTCCTAACTGCTGTGGTTCCCAGGACCCCTGGCAATATGGGTGGTTCACCGCCTTGCTTCAGGCAAGAGATTGCCTCCCACTGACCAGGCTGCTATTTTTCTTTTCATCTTTGTCTTTAGATTAAGTTTTTTTTTTGTTTTTTTTTGAAACCACCTACAGTAGTGCTTCTAGAAATGGATTTCTGTTATTTTAGTCCTTTAGAAAATAACAGCATTCTCTGTCATCATCTGTGGGATCATTTCACCAGATAGTATTTTTTTTTAATAACAGTTCTTAAAAAAAATTATGAAGACTGAGAAACATTGTGCAGTTCTACAGATGGCAGCAGAGTTCAGTCACACATCAGTAGATGTAGCTGCATCAATTGATCTGATCCATTTAAAAATGTCTATCCTGATACGTGATAAACTGAAACATCTTCAGGCGTAATTTCTAAAGCAATGCTGCTACATAATTAGTTCAATTATTATAACAAAAGCAACATTGGAGGCTGAAAAGAAAGAGGCAATTTGTAACCTTAAGCATCAACATCTGGAGTGTTACTGAATCATCCTCATCAGGGATTAGCTCATGAAAATTTATGAGTAGACCAGTAGCTATTTGTTGTTCACTGTGGAAACTGCAGCAAACACATTTCCTTTTATATTTAGTAGAGATAAAACAGACCAGTGCTTTTCAGACAGATACATATTTTCAGCTTCTCTTTGCAATCTCAGCTGCTGATTCCAAGTTCTGTTTTCTAACGACGACATGAGGGAGAAAGAAAATGTGCAGCAGGTTTCTCGAGGTTGTAGTTTTATGTGCACGCTGCTTCAAGTCAACTCAAGTCAAATTTGTGTTGCACATTTCAGGAACAAGGCCGTTCAAAGCACCTTGCCTCATAAAAACTCTCAATTATATAACAAGGCATAAATGTTACATGTTGTCAAATTTTATCATCAAAATCATGAAACAAATACATCAAATATGTTGATCAGTTTTCCACAAAGGCAGCTCTAAACAGGGAGGTTTTTAGCCTTGATCTAAAGGAACTCAGAGTTTCAGATGTTTTTCAGTTTTCCGAGAGTTTATTCCAGATTAGAGGAGCATAGAAACTGAATGCTGCTTCTGTTTGGTTAGAACTTAGTGATCTGGAAGGTTGAAGACCAACTAAATATATTTTTTCAGTATGTTACCTACCTATGGCATCGATCTATCTATGGAATAAGAGTGCAATATCTCATCAGCTGAAAAATAATTACAGATTTTTTTTTTTCTGGCATTGTTTCTACTGCAACATGCATACAGACAGTGAGTCACTATTTTCATTTTATTTTTTTGGATAATCACTTTTGGCTGGCAACTTTGTCCTTTCGCCACAGAGGTCTTCAGCTGAATGAACAAGATGAGTCAACTGTGAAGTTCATTAGTGTCCAAAGAGGAGCAGCTGTGCTAAGACGAAGTGAGAACTGGGGGTACTTGATGAACAACACAGCGGCGCCCCGGATAAAAGGAGGCTCTCTTATTGACAGCAGCTAGTACCAAACGCAGAGGCACCGTTCTGTCACTGACGAACCAGCCCAGCTTTGGTAACAATACTCTCCTCCCTGGATAAAAAAGCCCGTCTGCACCCAACGAGGGGCCAAATCCAACAACTCTGACAGCACACACCGATTTAGACGCATTCATTACCGAACTTCAAAGCAGCATCATCTCTATGAGTCTCTATGGGCGCTACAATATCTGCGCTACGCTGCACACCCTTCAGCTGAAGTAGGACAGAGTCACAGCACAGAGTGCTGCGTTAAAGATTAATGAAGATACGGCAAAAGCAAACCATCTTACAAAACATGCTTAAACGTAATCAAATATTTAGAAGTGGCAATCTGTGTGTGTTGCGGTGTTTGACTCGAGGACCCCGGAGAGGCCTTCGGGGCATCGTAACGTATCCGTAATGAATAGCATGATTGATGCTTTAGCAGCAGCTGGATCTGGTCAGCAACAGGAAAACAAAAAGAGGAAAGAAAAAAATCAAACGCTCACTGTCCACACTGCTCTGTTATTCAAGGAGGAGTTTAAATGTGTGGTAGTGAGACATTTATCACCTTCAGGATGATACAGGGATGTTTGTGTTTAGGGCCAATTTTATATCATCAGGCCACATTTATTAAATGGGCTGTGCCTTGCTACTATATAACTCTTTTTTTCTGACTGTACAACCTCGCAGGATTTAATTAGAGTCACACCCTATTGACAAATATTAGCCAAAACATTTCACGTAACACTCATTTATGAAAGGGACTTTTCCACATTAATTCACGTTTTCTCAAGCTGAATGCTCTTAGTGACGCAACTGCTTGTTTTTTTTTTTCCCTAAAGTAAACTCGCTGACTCGTTTGAACGCCGCTGATGAAGGAAACAATTATTCTCACTGGTTTTGTGAGAAGTTCAGAGTTAATTTCACACCAGGCTGAAACGTTCAAGCATTGTTAGGGAGAGACAATGAGGAGGAAAAACAGGGAGGTGCGGACTCGACTGACAGGGTTTAATGAAGGCGCTGAGTCTTGTTTTCTCAGACGGGGCTGTGTTTGGCAATAATGATCACAAAAAGAGGAACCACCCACGTAGGACGGTACGAGTCATGCCGAGAAGCTCCAATCAGCACTCAGCGGGCTCCCTTCTTCTCCAATCATCGTCACGTCCTGCTAAAAGATTTCCCAACAAATATCTCTGACCTCCTCCCGCCCCATAGTTAATTATTTCATGTCTCTGGAGTCCAATTATGGACTCTGAATGTTCAGCTTCCTAATTTCCAATGTTTTCTACTTCAGAGTACTTGCAGGTTGCCATGAAGTATCAGCAGATTGATGGGTCAAAAATAATTCAGGCCTTATCTGGCTGTGCAACCTCTACAGTTTAGAAGAGCATCTAAATTAAGGTATTTGGAAGTCAGCACAATTAAACAAGCCCACAAGTGTAATGGCAGAACCTTAAACAGTTATCAGTTTCCACAGGTAACATTAGCCGTAAATAATTAAAGCACCACAAACTGCTCTGCTCCTTCCAACAGCAGAACTGTTCAACAAGCTGCTTTGTTTATCTTAAAATGTTCAAAAACTTAACGTAGATTCGATGAGACGCTGAAACGGCACAACATTTTTCATCATACTGAAGCAGACTTTGCGAGGCGCGATCCAGCAGATGAATTCAGTTCACTTCATCAGGCTAATACTTCACGAGTCTCCACTGGGTTGCAATGCAGTGGAGAAGCCCCCCACTACTTCTAAATCATTTATCCAGCAGCATTCAGATCATTCAGCGGAAGAAAAAAAACAAAACTGTGAAAGATTGACAGACAACAAAGAAATGATCTGAAATCAGAATGAGAATGAATTTTTATTTGCGGTGTTTCAGACTGGAGAGGAGCAGAGGGAAAAGAGGGAAAGACGTGCAGCAAAGGCCCCGAGGTCGGGAATTGAACCCCGGACGGCTACGTCAAGGAACATTAGCCGAAGTGAACAGGGCACCCGCTCTGCCCCTCACATGAAATATTCAATTCCTCTCTATGTGACGCAACTCCTCTTGTATTATCATTCAAACACTGGACCACATCACAAAAGAGACTCATAACATCATTTAAAAATAAATAAATAAATAAAAAAAGAAAAAAGAAAGCATTTCTGGTTAATGGTAGCGGAACTGAATTTTTTAGCACTTTTCTAGTCTAGCTTCGCAGTGCAGTCATTTTCACTCACTCATTCATTGAGAATGAGTGAGTGATCAGTAGGTAACTTCGGTCTAACTCTTTCCCCGGGGCCGACTCAACATGTGACAGGAAGAAGCTGAAGTCAAACCCACAAGTTTCTAAATGCAAGACAACCACACTGAGTTACAGACACAACACATACCTTTAACATGAATGCGACATAAGAACCTTCAGAGCTTCTTCTCAGTTAACGTGTTGCACAGGTGAACCTTTATCCTAAACTTCGACGGGTTACAACTAATTACTATTTTTGTAATCAATTATTCTGACAATTAATTGGATTTTAAAAGATTGCCAAATTCTACTGATTTTTCATTTTACCACTTGAGCCATTTTTATACAATATTAGACATTCATAAGAAGACTAAAATAATTCAATTCCTCTCTTAAACATTTAATTTATTTAATCTGCTGTTAAAATGCAGTGAAATAGCATTTATTTAGCGTATGTTTCATAATTTGTAGCAAAGGATTTATTAATACTTCTATCATCAAAGCTCAGTCCTTCCTGCTCAACTTGATACCAATACACTGTAGAGCTGATCTGCTGATTTTTTTTATTTGTATTTACTGAGTAATAACTGAATAACAAAAAGTGCCAAATAGATTCTTTTTGTTGTATTTTTACAGAATTTAAACCAGGAGAAGCTAAAACTATACCACTGGACAGAATATATTTACAGACACAGAAATGTTTTTTCCCATATTAAATACAAAATGGATTTGACCAAAATAATGCTCTGTGTTGTTCTTTCAGAAAATGGCCTGTCCGAGTCTAGAAACTCTAGTTAATAATTAACGGATTACTAAGACTGTTAACAATTACCTCAATAATTCATTCATCACAATTAATTGCTTCAGCTCATCACAATTAATTGCTTCAGCTCTAGTGATAACAATGATTAAAAAAAGAGATTGTTTTATTTTCTTAATAGGTAAATAAAAAATGCTCGTCCATCTTTTGACATCTTTCCATCTCTGTGACAAACATGTTCACACAGGATCAGGATGCCAATCCCATGTTGGCTGCTGCCGATGATCTGCATTAGCAATTCCTAAAACAGCTGATTGCATAACACTAAGCTTCCAAAAACAATAACCAGACATGTCTTAATTCATATTAAAACATCTTACAACACTAAAAGGCTAAGTGGAGCTTGGTTGATTGCTTAATAGAGCTAGCAATCAAAGCAGATCAAAATAAAGTAACCTAAATACCACATTGCTACATGGCAGCAAACCCATTTGAGAAATCTGTTTTGATTCCTTTGAGCAACGTCGGGGTCAATATTCAGGCAAGAGAATACTTTTCTCAGCTGCAAGAAGGTTGGGAAAAACTTGTCAGGCGAATCAATTACTAAACAGACATTGACTGTAACACCTCTCAATCTTTTATAATATCTACTACCAAATATAACACACTGCAAAGGAGTTTCATGTCTACAATCTTTGCGATTTCCACTAAATTTAAGCTTCATTCTGTCTGATCTAATGAAGTCTTTACGTTGTATGGGTCATTATCAACCATCATGGTCACACTGAACACATCTGCTGAATACTTGTGGATCTCAAAGCCTCAAGCCTTGCATAGAAAGAGAAAAATGGTTCAAGTTGCACTAAAATTTCATCTGACTTAGAGCAACATCATCATGAAATCCTGTTAGGGTGTCAATAAGATGCAGAGTGAAAATCTCTGTGAAATCAACTTGTTCACATTGCACAGAGGGCTTATGGCTTTTTATTCTCGCCTGCATGCAAATGCAGCCACAATGAAGCATGAATTGTGGCTGCATTAAATTTTTTGGTGAAATATGTTGCAATATCCTTGCAAAGCCCCAGGGGGGAGGGATGTATTTTAAACAAGTTGTTAAAATTACAGGGAAATATCAGAAGTGGAAAGATTAGAAGTTGTGGCATATCTTTTCCAGCCTAGAGAACGGTGGTTTAGATAAAAGAGAAGTTCTCAAAGAGGCTGCCCTTAAGTGCAGTGCTGTGTCATGACTTACTGATAGCACGGACCTCATATCCTTCATCAGAACTTAAGACGGTGTTCGCCCCTTCTGCGCGTTCTTTAATCTTGTGTTACAGAATATTAATGACCATCAAAAAAAAAATGCTTCCACCGCTTCATAAGGAAGGAGGAAGTGAGTACTTTTAGTTAGAAACTGCCCCAGATGGTGCCATGGAGTACAGTGAGGGTACAGTTTCCCAAACACAATCCTCCCTTACAGGCAAAGCCCCGGGGTAGGATGCTGCACTCTAAATAGATCAGCTATGAATACAGGTTATTATCCGCTGCCACCATCAGAAGTCCATGTTCACATGAAGGACTTCTGAGAAATGCTGCTAAGGAATGCATTTTATTTTATTTTTTTGACATGAAGCAAATATAAGAATAGCTGTTTTTAAAATCAAACAAAATAAAAATCTTTCTCATAAATAATCAAATCCATCTTCCCAGAAAAACTTGAATCTTGGTTTTGCATACTGAAAACCCAGCTGCCTTCTTACAACGAGCACCTGATTCATGCCGCAACAGCAGCAGGAAGCAGGAAACAAAAAAATATGAGCTTCTGGGAAAATGAAGCTTCCGTCAGTCATTGAGCGGCACTCGCACATGCTGATCATTATAACCAGGATGGCGAGGCTTTCTGAGACTCTACGGCTGATAACTAAAAGAAAGACACTGATGAAAGTGAAGTTAATAACTCACTCTGAGGTGCAGCTACAAAGACTGAAGGTTTAAGGATTCATCTTCAGGAAAAGAACTTTGATGTGCCACATAGAAGATAAGAAAGATGGTGAAATCCTAAGGTCACAAAAAGACAATGTTTCAGTCCCACAAACAGCAATAGCAGCAGCTTTGCCAGCAGCCAAGCTGATCAAATGGAAAAGGAGTTCTTTTGTTGCAGCGCTGCCTGCAGTTTATTCATTTATAAATCATTCCTTTGATCTCGTAACATTTGATCCTGTCCATGCTGAAGATCGCGCTCCTAATGATCCTCGGCATTCATTCGCTTGTGTCAGTCCTCATTACTGACCTCCGTCTTACCAGTAATGGCTTCCTTCAAATCCCATTTCACTACTTATTTAAATACCTCCCTAATGGGAGCGCAATCGGACCGGGAACAGCGCCACAATTTCAGGTTCTGCTTTAACTGCAGCGCAAGTTTGATGATGTGAGCAAAAAGAGGGTCTTTAAAATGCAAAATAACCATCAGCAGATGCAGGATTGTTGCTAAAGCCGGTTTACTGCAGTGTGAGTCAGCCATTTCTTAATTGTATAACTTTAACTTGGTTTTAATTATTTGCCTTGTTTTGAATAGCACTCTAATCTAGAAGCGCCTTCGCAGCAAAAAGTCTAATCACTTGGTGACCGTAGCTGTTTACTTTTAAAAACATCAGGTATTTTCAAATACATTTAAGCATTTTTTGACAACATCAACAATTTTAAAAATGCACTAGAGAAAAAAAAGAAGAAAAAAAAAAAAAGAAGTGGATGACTTACAAAGTTTAGAGGATGACAAATGACAGAGCAACGAGGCAGCACCTTAATCCTGACAGTTAGTGCACTTCTGGGTCAGAAATTTCTATAACAAACTGCCATCAGTCAACAGGGCTTTGGTGTTTCCACACCATCAAACAACCCACTCGCACCAGCCAGCTCAGCTTTATCGATTACCTAGCAGGGACAGAAAAACAAAATGGAGTTCGAATGTATTTTGACCTCAACAACTGTGCCAATGATAAGGACAGATCCATTACACCAGTCAAGAGAAACATGAAGGGAAACAAGTAGTAGATCCTGATCAAGCAAACATTTCCATCATTCCCTGTTTTCTGCCCCCACATTTACACTTTCTGAAATAGTCCAACAACAACTTAAAACCTTATTGTACTATTAATTTGGATCCTAATGAAAACTTTAACGGACACAGATCTGACGTAAGATTTTGTTTTGTTTTATTTACTGCAGAAAAATGTCCCTGTTGAAAACCTTACAGAATTTTAATTAAGGAAAAGTTTTGGAAGTAACTTTTGACAGCATATTTTTAAAATAAAAAAATGTTCTATTCGTTAATGTATACATAAAATACCTCCGAGTTAAAAATGCTTGTCAGCCCATTACTTGACAATAAATGCGACAACAAATAGCCACCAAACATCTTATCAAATATACAAAAAAAATTTTAAAAGCCACTTCTTTAGCTTCCATTTGTAATTTTTATTTCTTCAGTCAATCAGCCTTGAACTTTTGGTGAACTGGCAGGTGAGAAATTCAAAAATCGGCTTGTTTTTTTTTTTTAATCAGTAAAAGGACCAGACTAAACTCTACCAGGTTGAGCTGATGGGTGTGGATGCTGAGATTATCTGTGCACTGAAATTAAGTCAGAGAAGCACAGAGATGTACAAAGCCATGTAAAAAGAAGCTGTCGTTTCCATACTGCGTTGAAACATGTTCATTCAGGCTGTGAGAGAGAGCTATACTTTCAGAAGATGACAGGAAGGCTAACCAGAGTACAGCACAATTGCTTTTAGCATCAATCTGGTGTGGAAGGTGCTAGATTTGGAAATATTTGATGCTTTACAGGAATCTCAGAGCCAAGGTAAGGCTTTACATAGGTTGATAAAAACAGAAAGTTTGAGTAATGCTAGCAGTGCTAACCAGGCTAATTGCTAGCATAAAATGCTAAAAATAGCTTAAAATGTGTTACAGCAAAGCCTAAGGAAAACCAAAACTGGCTTTGAAAAGAAATTGTTTGCAACTGCATCCAAGAGCATATAAAAAAATACAGCTTGTATTTTCACAAGAAATTTTGTTGTGTAGGATTTGTACCTTTCAAAGGCTATATTTGCAGAAATGTGTCTTTTGTGTGGACATGAATGACGGCAGACAGCAATAAATAATCCATGTCTTTAGGGTAGAAGAGCTATATATGCCATGTGAGTGAAGGTGGAATGAAAACAACACCTGTCCAGCTGGTCTTTGATCCCATCATGCAGGCCTCCTGTTCAACGCCAACAAACCAGAGGAGAGAAACTCAGAGCAACATCACAGCTCAGATATGCTACAGTCCGTCACACACACACACGCACGCGCGCACGCACGCACACGCACACACACACACAGCAACTTTAATTTCTAATCAGCTGTGGGGCAAAAAATCTTCACAGATTTGTTTGTTCCCATTTCTAAACTAATGGCTTCATTTTAATCAATGAACAAAAATGCTATGCCATCTAGGCAGTGCAGCGCATCAGAGCATTTTTATTGAAGTCATTGCTTGTGATTATCAAGCTCGCCTTTCAAAGCTAATGAACAGAGTATTTATGTATACCAGGCCCAGGCCGAACGGTACCTGTCCAAACTGAAAAGGTAAATCTTCTGAAATAGTGTTCATCTAGCAACCACCCTCATAATTAATTAATTTATCATCTTATAATTGTTTGGCCCATACAGCATAAAGGGAGGAAATGCTCATCAGTTTTATAATGCCCAAGGTGGCATCTTTAACTGCTCTTTGTTGCACAGTTGACAGTTAACGCACAGCTTCGCTGCTGAATCCCGGCGAACACAAACTCCACCTTTACTTTGTGGCATCAGCAGAACCAGATTAATCCTCATGTTTTATTTCAGCTTTGTTGCTCATTAAATTTTCATTCTGCTATTCATTTTGAACAGAGAATACCATTCACATGTACCGCAGTTCTTCTGGTAAGGAGTAAGTGTTCCTCTGTTGAACTCTGTGATACTTTAACTTTACTTTTTTCATAAGGTAAGAATGAGTCACATGCGAATAAGGTTAAAAGTAATAGAGGTCATCCGCAGCACAAGATGGCTTCAATGATTCAACAAGACGTGGCTGGGGGTTTTGTTTGTTTGTTTTATCAAACAGGGTGATTGGTCCTAACTGGGTTTAATTAGCCAACACTTAAAAAGATGCATGCAAGGTAAGAGATCAAAGTCATGGAGAAAGAATACTGGGAGAGATCACATCTGTTTTCACTTCAGTGGCTGTTCAAGTCTTTACTCAGCATCCTTCTAGATATCCTCGTTAATGCAGCGTTATTAAGCAGAAACAGCCTCAGACATTCCGTCAAGAGCTGCTTATCAGTCCAGCTCAGCTCAGACATAAAGGTCCAACTTCTAGCTTTCAGAATATTAAAAATTATCTGAAGCAAGCTGCTGAGTCCTACCAAAGCTCACACATGGACTCTTCTCCAGGGAGCCGTTTTCTGAGCACCCAGGTGTAGTGGCTTTGTTCCCCCGCTTTCCGCAGCAAATACATACTTAAAGGATTTAAGTGCGTAGGATTGCTCATTAGTGTTTATGCTATGATACAGAACACAATTAACATCTTTCCCATGTGACCAGTCAGGCCATATGGTGCAGTACAGGACACTGGTGCCTATTAGAGCAGAGACATGGTGGACTTTAAACATCTGGATGAAGAGCTGCTCATTCTCCTCTGGTTTTCAATTGCAAAAAGATCAAACTAATAGACTGAGCTCTAACATATAAAGACTGCTTTGTGCAAACAGCAGAACACAAATCAAATGCATTCTTAAATATTTAAGAGACCAAGTGGAAATCAGGATACCTGCGTGATTAAACTGTAGCCTTTTAACTAGAATCTACATCAACAATGATGACATCTACTTTTACAAGTAAAATATCTGCTGGACATTTAAGCACTGTCATGGATTTGATGCTCAGCAGTTCCTAAGAAAAACGAAATCTGAATAAAAACAAACATGTCCAGCAACATCTGCCTAAAGGCTACACTAACTTACTTCAGTGTTTGTTTTTGAGGGAGAAGCTGATGATGGGAAATGATAACCCAGCTGATCAGCTTCCAATGGAGCCAAGCAGGAAGTCATAAAGAAGGAAAATGTCACCAACGCATGTAGGAAAAGATTATAGTTTATAGCTCAGCTGGTTAAATTAGTCATAGTCACTTTGAGAGCTTTCTCAAAAGTACGTATACAAAAAAGTGCTTATTTTTTACTTAAAGGCATAAAGCTTTTTTTATGCTTTACACAAAGGCAAATTATCGATTTAACTACACCTATTTTGCACACTTACAGAAATTGTCTGCATCACAGTTAGATGTTTCAGCTCAAAGACCAAAGATATTACAAATCAATACAACAAACAATTCACTAATACTGGGGGTAACAAATCTACCTGCCGTGGAAGAAATTGTAACTGCCCCTTTTGTAAAATCATGACGCAACTGAGGTTAATCACTGTACCACAAGTATTTAGTTCAATTTAACTACCAAGAAACTCATATATCATTTAATTAGAGCCTGTCTAGCAACATGAATGCACTTTTAATGTATTATAAAACAGCACAATGATCTCAAAAAGCAACACACAATGCCCCTAATTTTCAAAAAACTCAAACCCTTCCTCCTGACTCTGATTGGTTGTTTCTAATCAGGAATGGTGTATTTCTGCAGATGGCTGTAGGAACACACGAAGGAGGAGAGGAGCTGGATTTTTTTCACATACCATACTATCACAACATGAGGACAGTTTCAACACTTATATAAGAAGACACATTTGTTTATAAAAGATACATACAGAAGCTCTAGTGGCTCCAAAAAAACTAAGCTTTTAGAGCTGCCTAGTAAAAGTTTCCACTTACATTTGATTGAGGTGTTGTGGTATGACCTTAAATACCACTTCTTAAAACAACAATTCTGAAGAAGAAGCACCAGGATTCATTCACTCATTGCCACTTTTTGTAAACCAGATGATTAAAATTTGCTTCGTGATCTGAAACATTAATGTGTGACAAAAGGTGTGTTTTATTTACAGTGATTTTTTTCTTTTTATTCCAACCTGTTCACCTGCAAGCATTTTTCACATTCAAAAGCTCAAAAGCTTCACAGCAACAATCCAGGAACACACCTGTTCTTGTGAACTGAATGCATTAGAAGAAAAACACTGTCAAGTTAACCCCAG
This sequence comes from Alfaro cultratus, assembly GCA_903066825.1. NCBI lineage: Eukaryota > Metazoa > Chordata > Actinopteri > Cyprinodontiformes > Poeciliidae > Alfaro > Alfaro cultratus. The sequence continues at coordinate 2,169 of CAEFZX010022755.1, read as the reverse complement.
AAAAGAAAGATCAGCGACACACCTGTAAAAGATATCCTTCGCACAACAATGAAGCACCTGCACAAAAACGTCAATACAAGGTGGTTTCATTGCAAACACAAAAGGGGAGCTTTTTTATTCTTTGAACATGTCAAGGTTTCTGTGTGTGGAAGGAAACCTGAGTAAAAATAGAAAGGCATAATGTTACTTTGCTGTCCTCCCACAAAAAAATGAACATAAATAATGAAAAATCATCTATAAATATTTCAAAGAGGGGTTGAAAGAGCATGCGAGGGCTTTTTGGAGAACCATAATAGAAAATAAAGGCAGATATTAGCTACAAAATCATGGATACTGTGTTCAACAGCTTCAGGTTTCAACCAGCTCCTATTTGCATAGTCAAAACCTGGCCTTGGTAACATCGACTAACAACGACCCAGTGGAACATATCCCGGCATTATCTAAAGAACTACACTAAAAACAGTCTAAACAACTTACATGTCCATGGTTTATGAAGCCATGTTTCTTGGCAATTTGGTCAGCTTCCTCCGGACCGCCGGGTATGTGGACCGCCCATGTGTTGGTGTAGACCTTGTGACCCAGAGCCGATCCAAACCCGGACACCAGCAGCACAAACACAGCCCCGATTAGCAGCTGCAGCAGCCTGAGCCTGCGGCCTATGGAGGGAGATGGAGGCCCAGAAGCCATGGGTTCTCCTAAAGCAGGACAGTCACGGACCGAAGCAGCTCTCCAACAGGCTGGGGCTGCTTACAGCACATGCAGGTGCGCAGGGAGTCGAAGGCAGCGAGAGTCGCAGCTCACCTGAAGAGAAACAAAAGAAGATGGGAAACCACGAAGCATTAAAATCAATGTACAAGTTCCAAAACAGCAAGCTGGACTGAATCCAGTATGAAGAAAGAAGATTTATCACCCCATGTTAACGAAAACGTAGGAGGAAGAAAACAGAAGAGCAAGAAAAAAGATAGAAAATCACATCTCTTCCCTGAGTTTTAAATATAGAAAACTAAAGAAAGAGCTGAAAACACGGCAGCTGCTGATTTTAAGAAACCGGCTCCTAATTTCATCTTAGATGTATGTGTTTCTATGAGCTAATAATATAAAGTTAGATATAAAAAAAGAACCATTTAAAACATACTGCATCAAATGTATGTAGATGCATTTAAGATAAACTGTATCTTAAATATTATTTGAAACTTGTATTTTATTTATTTTTGCACAAAAAGAAAACATTAAGCTAGATTAAAGTAGAAGACAAACTTTCTCAACTGTTCACATCACAAGACTTTATGCCGATACATTTTTTATTTTTGTGCTCTTCATATTATCATTTTAATGCAGCTGCCATCAGACTCCAATGCAACCAGCTTGCAATCCTGGAGTGACCTGGACTGCACTGGTCACTCCAGTGTTGTGTGTGTTGCATGCAACATCGCATGCAACACACACGACATGCTGCATGCAGCAAGTTGTATTTACAGACACAAAGACAGATGCTACGTATGGAGGGCCACAAGGGACAAAATCTAATAAATGCATAATTAAATTAATAATTAAATATACGCAAAATAAAATGTTTAATAAAATGCTTAATTTTTTTTTATTAAACATTTAATTTATTAAATACCATTAAATCATTCAAACACAAGCTTATGCTTACACAGATCTGTCAGCCATGTAGTCTGGATGATAATCTCCTGCTTCCATGCTGTCTGCTAATTGTTAAATCTCTCCAAAGAGCTCATGGGAAAACTTATTACACAGGCTGCCACAAAAATCAGGCTGCACTAGTGGAGTTCAACAGATCCATGTAAGCCCCGCCCATAGCTCCGCCCCTCAACTTGACAGACAAAATTGTGTCCTGGTGACACTGCAGAACAAGAAACTAGGAATAATTAAATACATTTAATTAATAATCTGCATTTTAATGATAATACATCAGTTGTCTAGATAATTTATGTTTACCCATTTAAATATACAGTACAGACCAAAAGTTTGGACACACCTTTTCATTCAATGAGTTTCCTTAATTTTCATGACTATTGACATTGTAGATTCACAGTGAAGGCATCAAAACTATAAATTAACACATGTGGAAATATGTACTAAACAAAAAAGTGTAAAACAACTGAAAATACGCCTTATATTCTAGTTTCTTCAAAGTAGCAACCT
>CAEFZX010022754.1:0-11649 GCA_903066825.1 Alfaro cultratus | reverse complement strand
GCTCTAGTAAAGAAAGGCTAAAATAATAACTTAAACCTTGAACCTTAACTTAATCTACATATAGCTTAAAACAAGTTCAATGACTGTTCAAATCTTTATCTGTAGGAATGCAAATAAGCTCAGTTATATTTGTGGATTTACACATCAAGAAAGGTTTCACAGATAAAAAAAAATGTTTTACACAACTACTCTATGTAGAATAATTCAGTCTATATATATATATATAACCTGTAATTTGTTCTTAAAGTTGGAGCAGGATCTCACAGGGGTTTCCAAATGATAAAGTAGCTACAAATACATAAATAAAAATCTGAGAATTGTCACTGTTGAAGCCATAAATCTAATACATATTTCATTTAAGCAGCACAAAGTGTTAGTGTTTAATAGCATTTTTTTAACAGCTTCGTTTGAGATTAGAGTTTTAGGTTTCACTAAAAGAATAAAGGTTTCACATACTGTAGGTTATGTTTTAAACAAACTGTATCCAGTGTAAATTAATCTAATTTTGACCATTTTAAGATTTTTGTCTATAGCCGGTGTAGATTCCGTAAAAAGAGTGAAATGATCCTTTACACAACTGCCTCGAAAGCAGTGAATCGGAAGCTAACTTCAACGTAGTGGCAGCTGGAAGCTGTAACGGGGCTGGTCCCGTCAACAGACACCGACACAGACGTTTCACCGTTAGGAGGCTGAACAATAGGAGCTGTTAGCTTCATGTGAAACCACTATCCAGACAAAAAGCCTTCCTTTAGCCCCGAAATGTGTTTTCCATCTCAGTTGCCTGTGGGTTAGCAGGCTTGCTAACCGTTAGCTGCGGTGGACCGCTGCCAGCTGACGCAAGTGCAGAAATTTCCATCCAGGATTTTTTTTTTTTGGGTTGCTCCCATTCCCAAACCCATCCAGCGAGCGTCCACGGATGCTGCAAAGCTTACAGAATAAATGCTAAATTGCACGATGCAAAAAGACACAGTTTAAGTTTCCTTACCTCCTAAAATCTATGCAAGATTTTCCAACGCAAGGAGGGTGAAAAATCAATCTCAACACATGAATGTGGCAGTTTAGGCGCGCCCTTATCCTGCAGGACGGTGCTTCAGTATCTCTTGTCTCCGCTGGAAAAAATTAGCCCAGCTGCAAGGATCTTATAGCCCCCTATCAAGTACTAACAGGTAAAGTGAACCAGGATGAAAATCTCTTTAAATATAGTGGTTAAAAACACAGTATCTACTGTCCGCTCCTCACCTGCGGAAGACTAGCAGTACTCTATTCTCATCCCGTTATTAAATTCACCAGGATACATTGGGCTACGGCACATGCGCAAACCAAATGCCAGCTCTGATTTCTCAATGATCTGAATGGAAATGGGGATGGGGGTGTTAGAAAAAAATACGTCAGTCTGTCCTCCACATGTCTTTATAGGATCATTTTGTTTTCTTAAAATAATAAAAACAAAATTAGAGTTCAAGCTGAACATCTTTCCATTTCCCTTTACACTATATAGTTTCTGACAACAACTGCTAAAATAAATCACATATGAAAGAATGCGCTGTTGTGTCCACTGTGTGGTCCGAGGGCCTTTTTCGGCCATTTGAATGATTTTTTGCGGCCCCTTAGAACAATAGTGTGAATGACCTGGTCAGTGGAAAATAAAATCCTAAAATGTAAAGTTTCAGAATCACCGCAGCATATTAATCTTATCGCTCCTAATTTTAATTTTACAGTAAATTAAACACACAGACTCACTGCTCTGTTTCATTGTAATGTGTCTCCTTCCCTTTAGCTTTTACTATTTATTTTGCATATTTGTTTTTTCCTTCTTGACATCTTTTCTTAAAAATTTTAACTTCTTAGCACCATGCAAATTTTATTGTGTAACATTTTGTGGTTTTCTTCGTGGAGTCTGCATGTTTCCTGCTGTGATTTTGTAGTTTTGCATCCTAAGTGGTTGTTTGTGTTCATACTTTGGAAACATTTATATAAAAGAAGAAGGTTTTCAGACCTTTGGACTCTTGGTGTTTCTTCCAATAGGTCCACAGAATTGTGTTTTTATGTAGATTGTGCACAAAACATTGAAACCTGAAGCTGGGAATGACTCGAAAGGAATGGCTTGTCACACCTTATTACCAGGTCGTGATGTGACCTGGTAATAAACTACTAACAAATATGTCTAAAATCTTTTTCATTGTGGTTTCTCTCCTTGATTTCCAGGATGTTGTCTTCATTAATACAAAATAAACGCAAAACAATAACCAAGTGATGAGGATATTGATTAAAAGGACCGACAACCGGTAATATTTGAGACACCAAGTTTGGCGTTTAAAAATAAAATAACTAGCCTCTAAATGAGAGACATGTTTAATAATGTTGAAAATGTGGGAAAGGACATTAGTTTTTGTGTATATTTTTGGTAAGTGTCTATATAATTGTGGTTCCTACCTTTCTTTGGAGGTGCTTGGATTTCCTCTTGCCTCTCCTTGGATTTCTTTGGGACATCAAAGGTATTCTTCATTTGGGAAACTTTCAGAGTTGGGTTCTGCTCTGCCAGATGAACCTGAACTTTGGGCCCTTCAGGTTTGACTCGACCTTGATGTCTCTGCATTTGGTTTGTTTCTTTCACAATTTCCGCCACCGGCTTGTAGGACCCCACCTCGCTGCATCTTTCTGTGTCTCTGTTGATGGTGGGATCTGTTAAACCTTTAGTATGCTCGCTTTGACTTTGTGTATTGACTCTGTGAGTCAGGAGGATTGGTTGTGTTTCCTTTTTCTCTAAAAACGCATTTTTTCTGCTTTCAGTTTCATCGTTAGGCATGACCCCTGGCCTGGAAAGAGTTTCCGTAACTGGAGGAGGCGACCATTTGCGCCTGGATCGTCTCTCTAGAAACACCCTTCTCTGCATCATGTCCAAGTTTTGAGGCTCTTCCTCTGGAGACAGCTCTGCCATTCGCACACAATATTCATAATCAATCATATCTCCAAAGCGATCATCCATGTCCTTCAGAGACAGATGGTCCCACAGACCAACGTCAGCTGATAGTCGGCGAAAGTGAGGCGGTACAGCATACGAGCCCCTTTCGTCCCACAACATGCACATGTCCTGATTAGTTGGTGCACCATATGGAAGATCTTTGTTAAAATGAAACGTGTGTCTCCTCTTAGCCCTATCCTCTGATCGCAGATGATCTTTGACTCTTCTTTGCACATCAGTAGACATTAGCTGTGCAGTTTTAAGCTTTATGAAAGGATTTTTGGGCTTTTTGGGGACAGGAGGAGGTGGACCTTTAGGTCTGGATTTCTCTGCTGGCATGGTGGACAAGGCAGACGGTGCTTCTGGTGGACTTGATGTGTCTTTCCCTGGTAAACTATGAGTTACATGTGGAGGTGTGACGACAGCAGAGAAGCAAACAAGCTCACTTTCCTTCTTCAGGCATGCAACTTGCATAGTTTCATCACAGCTTCCCACATGAGAAGGCATAGAGTTAGTTTGTTCCAGGGTAAATGAATGGCCGTCTTGCAGGTGCGGTTCTCCGGAATTAGATGCTACAGTTTGTGAAAGGTGAGAGCTGGTGGCTTGAATGTTATCTCTTTTGGTAGAAGATAATAGGTTGCTATGGACTCCAGCTTTGGCCCTCTTGGATACAGCCCCAGCAAACCTGTTCTCATGTTTGTGATCAACTTCTTGCCGCTGATCCTTACAGCTGTTTTGCTCCTCCCTCATACGAATGGCAACATTTTGGTCCGTCTCTGCCATTCCCTTACCAGTTGTCTTGGTTGGAGCAGCCTGGCCACAGCTTACTCCTTTTAGCTGGCACCTGCTGCCTGTCACTTGAGTCGAATGACGACCCATTTCCGTCTCTAAACTGTCTCTGGCTGAACCCATAGCACGTGCAATGTCTTTATTCTTCTCTTGAGGAGAAATCCTGGAAGACTGTGAAAGTTTGCCATCACTGCAGATGTCAGAACCGTCCTCCTCGCTCCCAAGTCTGCTTTGGTGACCTGCGGTGTTGTTTTCCACATCATTTGACATCCAGTTTTCATCTCTTTCCAGAACTACGAAGTCTTCCTCGTTGGAAGGGTTGCATGCGGTTGTTACACCCTTGCTGCTGGTGTCTGTTTCTGAGAAGTTCAGATTGTCCTGCTCATCCATCGCTGCAGTCCCCCTCCCGGCTGCAGCCCCGTTTTCAGAGCCTTGCTTTTTGTTGGAGATTCGTCTCGTCTCCTTAAAGCTCAGGACCCTTTTTGAGTCCCCAACAGCATGAGAGTCTGTCTCCCTGCCTGACGCCACCCACTCTCCTCTGGAGTTCAGAAGGTGTTCCTGCTGACCCTCAGCCCTGATTGGCTGCCCGCTTTGGGGGCCTGTACGTGAAGTAATGACAGCCAGCTTCCCTAAGTTGCCGATTACTCTAATCCCACCAATGCTCAGATGGGACACAGAACTGCTATCCTCCTGATGTCTTCCCTCGTCTTGTCCTACAACCTCGGAGAAACGCTTGTCTCCGATTTGCTCGGACCAGTCAGAATTACCCAAGGATTCCTCGTCTTTTTCAGACACCCTCTCCAGCTTCTGCCCCATGACTCCTTTTCTGTAAATGCAAAAACAAAACACACATAAAAGATGTATTTTGTCTCTACCCTGAATGAAGTGAAATTCCACTACAGATTTTACAGATTATCTGTAATTTTCTTGAACCTCTCTCTATTTTTAGATATTCTTCCACTGTTCATAATTGGCTTCCCAAGGCCTCCCTATCTTCCTCTCCCTATTCTGTCAGACAGGAATGCTGCAGAGGCTATAATTAAAGCAGGTCTGACTGCTGCCAGTGAGTCAAGAGGCCAAAACGGAAACAAGATAAGGTTGATAGGAGGTCAGCTGCCAGGTGCCAAGGTCAGATATGATCAAATGATCCCACGCCTGCAGACAAATACGTCAACGAAATAAATACGTCTTTTGTTTTTCTTTGAATCTAAATCACTGAGCTTTGATTTTCTATGAAATCAATTTTTCTACTCTAGAAACACCTACTCTTTTCTGACGTACCCCACATTGCCAATTACTGCTGTGTTGACAAGGCTTGTTTGTGCCATGCATGCCTTCCTTCAGACGGTCTGAATGTTTATGATTGTTTTGGTGACGGGAGCAACAGAAAGGTTGCCGGGAATACGTGATTCGAGTCACAAAGGCTCTGACACATGAGGGGAATTGTGGTTTGATGAGCCTGTTTTAGCTGCAGACATGATGGATGGTGCATGAAGGATTATAACAAGGGGAAAACAGCTCAACTGACTTTACTGTCAGGCGCTCCGAGTATTTTTAACTTACAAAGAAAGCACTGGACCTAAACAGAAAAGATTCCCCTAAATAATGCAATACCAGGTAGTTTTGTTGAAATACCACTTAAACTCCATATAAAGTTGATTTAAAATGAACTTTGGGATGAATTTAATTATCATTTTAGCAAGATAATCCTGCTTTTTTGTTCTGGTTTTAACAGCTAAAATTAAAAGTTTTCCAGTGATTGAAAAATTCACAAAACTAAATCAAAAGATAAACGAAACACATCTGTGGCTTGTTTTACTGATTTCTAAGCTATAAGAATCTCACTCTTTTTCCACAAGGGAATTACATTTTACAAGGCTTTTGATGACTTTCTTCCTGCTACTTCTCTGTAAAGGGCATTTCAGGGAGTTCCTGCATGATGGCAGATTATTCCACCTGAGCTGTGTGTCACTAAAGCTCCCCCAGTTACTTTACGCCTCCAGGTTTTTCTCTGATTCCTATCCAGTCTGTCAGTTTAGGTGGACGGCCAAATATCAGTGGGTGTCTGATACTCTTTCCACTTCTGGACGATGGTTGGAACAATGCTTTTTGAGATTTTTATACCATAATAATTCTTCAATCTTCATCCCTGACTTGTCTGGTATTTTCCTTCCTAGATTATGCTGTTTGTTCTTTAAAATTCACTGAGAAATGTCTAAGACTTTCATAAAAAAGTTGTTTTTATTGTCATTTAATTTTACATTTAATTTCACTGGAACTTTTGTGGTAATTCAGATAGAACACACAAAGGTTTTGCTACATCACAAAGTCAAAAAGGTCAAAAGGTGCTAATACTTTTGGAAGACAGCGTGGCTTTAATTTTTGCTAGTTAAATATTAGAATAAAGATATAGTATATTAATTGTATTCCCTGTCTTGGAAATGCACTGGATGAGGGTAAAACAGATAAACTCAGAAAAGTTGGATCAGCAGAAGGGACTTTCTCTGACCGGAGTGTGGGAGTACTGCCACATTTTGTTCAACTTAAACTCCTTATATTCCCGTATCAGCTAACATGTTTCCACTGCAGCTCTGTTCATCTGGTGTGTTGATGACGGCAGTTTAACAGCTTGACAGATGCGCGCTCTTGCGGCTTTAGTGCATCTGAAGCGTTATTTTGAGATGGATGTGTTAAAATGGCAGCAGTGGGAGGCATTCATGGTATTGGCTTGTGAAACCCCCTCCTTCCTTGTCTCTATGCCCATTTCCCATGTTTGTGTCTCTCATGCTATACAGTGCTAGCCAAAAGTTTATAAGAGCCTTGTGACCAAGAGTACCCGAACTATTATCTCCGTCTTAGAAGAGGCCTTGTTTTCCAGTTGCAGAATTAACTCTACTGTCGGTAATAAACTGAAATTCAAATTGTTGGAGGTGATATTCAGATGTCTGATCAAGCTGCACAGTAAAATTTACATGGAGACAAGCGAGACAGGATGTACTATGATGTAAAGTACTTAAAAAAGTGTTTACAAAAACTCAAGAAATGTTTTTAATTAAGGTTCAGAGATGTATTTATGTGTTCATAACCCTCTTGTTTACATATTTTACACTGATCTGGCCCTGCTGTTTGTTTTACATGACAGCTATTCTATTATTACAGAAAAATAAACCAACCATTAACATTTAAGCCATAAACACATGAGCATTAAAACAACAAGTAAAACCATTACGTGTCAATAACAGTGAGATAATTTTTCACGTTATAACAGGGTTAGCTAAGAGTTTTGCAGCTATAAGAGCCAGAGGGATAATTCAATAGAGTGAACACTTACCTACGATGATGCTGCGCTTGACCGTCGTCCTTTGGGACTTTGGTCCGTCTGGGAGATCACTCCTCCCAGAGTCACCTGCCCTGTTATGTTAGCTGCACTTCATTTGACTAATTCAATAAAAGCGCCTGCTGCTCCGTGCATTTGACTAAAAGAGACAGTCAAAGCAGAAGCAGGCAGATCTGGTTTGTGTCCTTGCTGGTGCTCTTTATTATTACATTTTGAGCTTCTTTCATGACAGTTTCTCCTTTTTTCTCCAAGGACATTCACCTGCAAGTTGCATTTGGGCACAATTGGTCTTATAGATGACTATTTGAGGGTTTGTAGATTAGTTCACAACATTGGAGTTAAATGAAGGAACGCCTGCAAATTTATTTTAAGGGATTTTAGAACACAATGCTTCTTTGTGTGAGATTTTTGAACAATAAGATAAAAAAAAATCATGTAAGATCATGAAGAGAATTGTGGACCTCCACAATTATGGTTCACTTACTGTCTAATTCAAGTATTAACAGAATGGGACTGTCCAGCAATTAATTCACTCAGGAAGGAGGATCTGGTTCCCAAAGATAAATGTGTTTTGGTCTGAAATGTACTGTATGTATCAATTGCAGAAAAGCAAAATAACCTGTGATGATGCTTCTTGGTAAGACTGGTGAAAAAAACTCCTTTACCAACACTGCCTGAAAGACAACTCAGAAGAAGAAGCCATTTCTTCACCAGCAACATAAAAATGCACATAAACCGTGGTTTGATGAAATTAAACTTGAAGTGTTTCGCCACTATGGTGACCATTACATCAAGAGGAAAAGAAGGAGTGCTTTAAAAGCCTGAGAACACCATTCTCTGTTCATACAAAGTATGAATGTTTTGAGGTATTTTGCTGCAGAAAGTACTGATTCATTTCACCAAACAGATGCTTTTATCAGGAGGCAATATTAAATGGAAATATTTCAAGCCATCAGGAGCCAGGAGTGGTTGTCCCATCGCCCTGATTTGAGTCTCATACTATGAGAGAAACAAACAGAGTGCAAGAATATAACCAAGAGGAACTCCACATGTAAGTGGATGTACTTTTCTGTGTGATCCACTTGTTCAAAAACATTTTAATTAAAAACAACACTCTCTTAGCATTTACAACAACTTATTGCTCAGATTTTACAGAAAAAATTATTTATTTCCATTATATACATCAGACTGGACACAGTGTAACAAAATGTAAAAAAAAAAAAAAAAAAAAAAAAAAAAAAAGTGCGTACACCTGAACACTGATACAGTACACAGATAACCAGAAAACAAAACGTGAACATTAAATCAGCTTTCTTTCCAGGTGTTTTTTCTGCATTTACCACTCATCTCAACCTCACATGCTTTGGGAAATACTTGTGCTCTGGACACTCAATAAATACAATTCCCCCTTTTAAACTACAATACGCCCCACGGCCATCACGGTTATGTCCGGCTCATAACTGGGATTGTCCTTTTTGATGCCTGTATTTGGCACTAATTGAACTGAAAAATAAATAAATTAAAATTTTAAAAAACTAATTCACAACTGGAAAATATTTTCCAAAGTTACAATGATTGCAAATCATTTTTACTGTGCTAAAAACACAATAATTCACAAGTGCTTCTTGATACACAATAACACTATTGGCATTTTTTTTCTTAATGTTGTCGTTAAGCTGATGTACTGTAGAAGAAAGACTTGTCCAGACTGCAGCATCTCAAAGACAAACTATTAATTTGTAACAATTTGATGCAAATGGTTTCTCTTTTTCCAGCAAATAAATGTTCTTCAGCCAGCTACTGAACCGACGCAGCATACGGCAAGCTTTACGATAACAAATACAGTATCATTACAGGCTAATAATAGATGGAAGTCCATTAAGTATGTTACGAGGGAGAGGATGGCATGTATGAGCATATTTGTTTGCATACAATATTCATGTGCTGAGTTAAATGCTGCAAGAAGCATAAACTTTCAAACAGTGAAGATAAATTAAGAGTTAAACACATTTTCTGAAAACCCATCCGCAATTGCTGCAGTGCTTTACAACAGAGCTGTGGCCACAGTTAAGGCACTTCAATACGAAAGGATATTTAAATGTGAGGCAAAAAGCAAAACAAATATGGTGCTGAAGTTTGAAGACAGAAAGAGAGTACGATGAATATCCAGTAAAGGAGCTGTTAAGTGTCTAGGTGAATAATAACAATAACTTATGAAGAAGGAGACAGACGCAGACAGAGCACCAGGTAACACAAACTAAAACTGAGCATTTTCTAGATGGTGGCATAGTGGATATTTGAATTTTAGGCTCCTAACAATTCTAACTTTGATAATTAGTACTCATTTTGTACCCATACATCACCATTTCATGCCTTCCTGCTTCCATTTTATAGCCCTGCACCTAAAGCATTGCATATCAGCTTATTGAACTATTTTTTAGGAATTATGGAGAGCTCAGAGCTCACATAATTCAGTTTTAACAATAAAATATGTTCTGTACCTTTTATACTCCAACTCTGTTTCAAATAATTGTGATTCTGATCTCTATTTTGGGACCTTTTGATTATGACCCCCAAATGAACCAGAATAACTTCTGCTGAAGGCCATTGTTTATTGGAGTCATGTGATACCGTCTCATTGCAGCAGGAAATCGGTCGTCATAATGAGTACGAATTGTCCTGTGGCAGACGGCTCTTTTTTTAAACACCAGAAAATGCTTTGTAAGAAACCACCAAAAAAATAATCACCAAAAGCTCATAGAAGTCTAAAAAAAAATACAGAACAACATTGAGATATTAACAATTCAAATAAAAATAATGGTATCCTAATTAAACAAAAACAATTGTACAAATCATAAAAATAATAGCACCGGATGGGGCATGGACCTCGTACTTCTGAGTGATCGACACGTTTTATACGCACCACCTGAATTTCATAAATAAACTCTCAGAGGCATTTTTCTTTAAAGAAATAGAAACAATCTTGAAAACATATCACACAGGCACATATCTACGATAAACGCAAAACAAGAAAATCAGAATTATTTAATATTACAATGAACTACATGGTTGGCTAGATTTAAAACATCCCAGCGTAGTCCAGTTAAAGTAATATAGTAATGAGTGAAATATGTGGAAAATATGTGGCACAAAGAAGGTAAGATGAAGTTTTTCAGGAAGTTGCAATTTGCAGCTTTACCACTAGATGTCACAAAATCTAAAAAGGAAAACGTGAGAATTTGATTAATAGGTTTATGCAATTCCAGTCTGCAAAATTAATTATATAATAATTAGAATTGAATTGTACTTTTAAATATAACAGTTAGACTCCTAAAAAATGTCAGAAATATGTGTTAAAGATGCTCAGACAGTCATAGGAAGGAACAAAACCGCTTGAGAAACACCCAAAGTATTGTAATTTCATTAGAAGAGCAAACTGACAGCTCTCTCAGATTCAGCTAAGACACACTGGATCCATTGTTTTCTTCTAAGATGTACAAAAAATAGTAAAATAAAAAAAAAGGTAGATGCAACTAATCAGCAATGACTCTTTCAATTCTTTCATTTCCCTGAAGTGCTCAAAATAGACAGAGCAACATAACGAGCAAGTGCTTTTCCTGCACACAAGAAGGCATCATTCAGGCTCAACTGTAAAAAAAAAAAAAAAAAAAAAAAGTACCATCAGCTACACAGAAAGAACCTGCAGAGAAACTAATCATGGCTCAACTTCCAATCAACTGGACAACTGTGAGTTGGACTGGATGCTCATGTAAAACCAAAATAATCTTCAAAATAAAATGATAAAGATTTAAACAAAATGGATTGGCAAGACGTCCAAACCTTCATGTGCCATAGATCATTCAGTTTATAACAAAAGTAGCTTTTGTTATGAATATCAAATATTTTCCAGCTTTTAACAGAATTTCACTTCTTGGACAAAAAGGAAGATTACCATTAACATTTCTTTATGCTATACTTATATTTCTTGAAGAATGAAGTTAACTGGATTGACTGGATTTAAGATTAATTATACATTTTTGGCTGGTTGATGTGCAATTACAAATGTATCGCCCCCATAACCTCCAGAAACACCATCCATATCAAATTTGGAAAAGGTGAAAGATATTCGTTTAACAGTCTACATAGTTTTATTACACAAAGAATAAGATTCTTCACTTTCATGATCAGATTCAGCCTTGCTGTGGAGTTGCAAACACCACATTAATCACACCAAGGCTGTAAAGCCTGAAATATTTTTTTAGTGAGTAAATAGAATAAATTATGGTACTCAGAGCCAGGTGTGGGTGTGATGAGGTTGAGTCCTTGGCTTGAGGTTCATGTTCTCAGTTCATCTTCAAATTATGTGCTTGCAATCTCCTTATTGGTCGGGTAGATTAGCTAATCAGCTGCAGCTGAGGTGCCAAGGACACAGAAGAAAAAAAAAAAAAAAACTTAGGGAGGAAAAGGCTTTTCCATTGAATCTACCAAATTATAGAAATTTGAAAGGCCTCTTCACTAGCCACATTTTTTAATCTGCTCTAAAGACCAACCTAATTCATTT